>JAQMYF010000005.1:23491199-23502320 GCA_030014195.1 Neosilurus mollespiculum | reverse complement strand
GTATGAATAATTTTAGACATGCCACTTTTTGTTCAAAAGTAAATAAAAGCTGAGAAGCCAGTGTCATTTCCGGTAAAAAAACAAAACAAAACAAAACAAAAAAACTTGCTGGTTAAATAAAAGTAACCTTACATCAAAATTTGAATGATTTATATGAATAATATCGGGCTTGACCATATATATATATCTATCTATCTATCTATATATATATATATATATATATATATATATATATATAGTAGTGTGCAGTAAAGATTATACACCACCACTTCACCACTTTTGTCTATAAGGGATTCTAATAAAAAGAAGTAAAAAATTACTTCTCTATGATTTTTTGGTGAAAATGTATTGGTGAATACATTAATTCATTCATTCATTTGCAGAACTGTTTTAACATACTATTTTCTAACGACTATCAGATAGTCTAATGTGCATGTCTTTAGACTGTAGGAGGAAAATGGAGTACCTGGAGAAAACCCATGCAAGCATGAGGAGAACATGCAAACTCCACACAGAAACGGAGCTCGAACCCAGGGCCTTCTTACTGTCTGAGGGTGTTCGAGTCCTGGCACTGGTGTGGGTGTTTCTTTGTGGAGCTTTGCATGTTCTTCCCATATTTTGCCTGGGTTTCCTCCAGGAGCACCGGTTTCCTCCCACAGTCCAAAGACATGCCATTGCAAATTGCCACTAGATGTAACTGTTGGTGTGTGTGTTGACCCTGTGAAGGTCTGGCAAGCTGTTTTTTATGCTGCCTTTGCTCCCAGTGACCCTAATAAAGGACAAAGTGGTTTGGAAAATAATAATGAAAAAAACATTTAATTCTAATAACAATAACACTTCAGAAATCTTAAAGTAGCAATAGTGAAATTATTTTCCAATGCTGGGTGGGGACACAAACACCCTTGGCATCATTACTAATTAACATGTAGTACCGGTGGGAATGTTTCCTGTTCTTCTGAAGGTTGATTATTAACCTGTTCAACATGGCATTATTCAAATAAATCACACCGAAATGTCAAAAGCAGTTGAAAAACATCACTACAGTACACACCCCTCCATGTTGTTTCTCTATGGAAGGACTGTCTGCACAAAGTGATTGCATGTCGCTTCCGCATGGCCAAATCTCAAGTCTCATATATTTCCAATCTGAGAATCGCCAGCCACAGATGTCAAAACATGATTAATGGCTCACTACAGATGGATATTCTCCGTAAGTGGGATATAATCCAAAATGACTATTAAATTAACAGGTTTTTTTCCTTTTTAATCAGACTTACAGTGTTCAGGGAAGAAAAAAATGCATACACAAACACTCTTACACATACCCCAACCTCCCTTTTCCTGTATGGTAAATTACTTACATGTGTTTTGGAAAAAAAAAAAAAAGCTGCAAGACGGACACCCAAACAAACCAGCATTCAGACAGCAATGGACTGTAGACTGAAAAATTTCGGAGGATGTTTAATCAGAAGCTTTAAGCCGGTGTCTCCCACATCCATCTGGTCTGGTTGGCATACACAATCTTTGCTCACAAAAGTTCCACTACTGCACGAATTTGATCTCATTCATTCATTCATTCATTTTTTTGGCTTGACAACTTTGCTTAAGGGTCACTGGGAAGCTGGAGGGTATCTTGGCCGATTCAGGCCGGTCCATCACCTAAGGGAAATTTCAGTCAACTCATCTAATTTGAAAAGTCTTTGGACTGTAGGAGGAAACCGGAGTACCCGGAGGGAATCCAGGCAAGCACATTTAGAATATGCAAACTTCAAAAGTACAAATTGTTACTGCGCTGCCCTCATTTGATCTCAGTGCATTCGATATATATGATATGTTTAATGGTGGCACGGTGGTGCACTGGTTAGCACGTCTGCCTCACAGCAAGAAGGCCTGAGTTCGATTCCCGGTCTCGGGTGTTTCTGTGTGGAGTATGCATGTTCTCAATGTGCTTGTGTGGGTTTCCTCTGGGAACTCTGATTTCCGCTAACAGTCCAAAAACATGCACAGTAGGCTAATTGGCTGTTCCAAATCAGTCCTAGGTTTGAGAATGGGTGTAAATGGTTGTATGTGTGTTCGCCCTGCAATGACCTGGAAAGTTGTTCAGGGTGTACCCCGCCTTCACCCGGAGTCAACTGAGATAGGCACCAGCCTCCACGCGACCCTAATTAGGATTAAGCGGCTGATATCTATTTAGTGCTGTTAACTCTAAATGTTCATGTTCCTGCTCTGATTTACCTGGAGGTGGGTGTGGCCTGAACTCAAAAGGTTAGTTTTATTGTTAAGTATGAATCCTTCCTACTACTGTAAATTCCTGGAAACATCAGAAACCACTGAATAGAACTGCTGTCATCACTGTCAACATATCTATGAATTCTGACTGTCACAGTTCTTTAGCCTCAGCTACATCACTCTAGTTCACTGATGTGTGTTTATATCTGCGTGATAATTTCATTAGATCTAAAACGTAAACCCAACCCTGATCAGGTACGTAAGAATAAATGAATAAAGACAGTAAATGTGTTTTTTATATGTCATGGTTACCATGGTTTTACAGATGCAAATTAGTAACTGCAGTAGTATAGTCCACAGTTTGACCATGACTTTAGAATTTTATACTTAATATTAGCATGAAAAACTGTAGAAATTAGTGATTCTACATAATAGAATCATACAGGAGAGGTAAGTACCTCATGACTTATGAATTTTCTCATAATGTTTTGCTTTGTTAGCGCTTTGGAGGGGGCAATTAAGCCATGTGTCCTATCAACATTCAGTCATTCATTCATTTTCTAAGCCTATTTTTAAAAAAAATCAGATAGGGTTTTTTTTTGTTTTGTTTTTTTTATTTATTTTTTTTATTTTCCATCATTTTTCATGTCATAATTTTAGTGGAATCCTATTTTCTTTTGTCAAGTGTTTTCCTTGCTATCACATATGAACACCACCAACCAGGGAGGGGCATAAGCATGCACATGCCCCCTCTGTGACATACGGTGCATTCGGGGGCAGCCTAACACACCTGGAGGGAAAGCACTATCCACCCCCTTTGTATGATTGAATTCGAAGCCACCTGTGTTTGGCTGGTGATCTCTATGAGTGACAGGGAGGAGACCATATACCATCCCTCCCTCCCACAAGAGCTTTCACGGACTCCTGGTCGAGGATTCAATCTGGATTCAAGCCTCCAGGGTGATACAGTAGTCACGCACCTTGTTGATGCGACACTCAGGAGCCCTGTCAACATCATTTCAAACCCAAATTCTTTTGGGGGCTTTGCTCCAAGATTCGGCTCCTTATTCAGAGCTCTTGAGATAGCTGCCTGACAACAACAGCTTAAACTGCTATGGTGCTTTCCTTCTCTTTGATTTCTTGACTGGATGAACAGTTTTCAAAGTACGGAGCATGTGCATTACATCTGAGTCAACTGCTTTAACATAGATTTGGTTTATCAGCTCAACTTTATCGTTCTCTTGCATGAATGCGTCAAAGGAAAACCTTCCTGCTTGTACTACTTTTTTATTTTTTGCAGCCTTATGAATGTTTTTGGCAAGATTTCTGAGAAAACAGAATAAAGAGTGGACCTACTACATTGATCCAATCTTTATAACTTCATTCCTAATAAAGTATTGATATTTGGGCACATCTGTACTATTAAAATGTGACAAAACACAAGGTTTTGCTAATAAATATATTTAAATTGTTGGTCAATGTTAGCAGGGCGGTACGATGGCATAGTAGTTAGCACATCCATCTCACAGCAAGGAGGTACTGGGTTCAAGTCATGGGCTCGAAAGCTTCTGTGTGGAGTTTCTCCCTGTGCTTGCGTGGGTTTCATCCTGGTACTCTGCTTTCCTCTTGCATTTCAAAAACATGCACTTTAGACTAACTGGCTCTTCCAAATAGTCCCTAGGTGTGAGTGTGAGTGTGAATGTTTGTGTGGGTGTGTTGGCCCTGCAATGGTCTGGTGAGCTGTTCAGGGACTACCGTGCCTCACCCAGAGATAGACTCCCGCCTCCCCACAACCCAAGTAGTATTAAGCGGTTCAGTAAATGAATGAGTGAGAGTGAGTGATGAATGTTAGCGGTGGCATATTGGTTAGGATGTCCGCCTCACAGCAAAAAAGTCCTGCGAGGCGGTTTCTGTGTGGAGTTTGCATACTCTTCCAATGCTTGTTTGGTTTCCTCTGGGTACACCAGTTTCCTTTCGAAATGCAAAGACATGCACAATACATACAGAGTGGAAATGGTTCTGTGTGTTTGCCCTGCTGGTTCAGGGTGTACCCGTTACACTAGTAGAATTAAGCAGGGTGGATTTAAAAAAAAATTTTATAATTCACATTTGCCTGTATGAAAACAGCTGTAAATTGTGGACGAGGCAGTAAATTTTCAAGCAAGCAATGAGCCACCAAGCCTTTTAAAAATCTGCAATACTGAATATCCTGCACGATAACTTTGATGATGCTAGCACCCGGTCTGCTTTTTCTATTGAAAGACTGTAGGGAACGTTTTTGTCAGCTTGCATTCTAAAAAAAAGACCAAAAACAAAAACAAGGTAGGCTATTCAGGATGCAGGTATTCAAAAATCAGGTATTTGAAAAAACAATAACAAAACACCTAGATGATCCTAGCATGCTTCCTATATGTGTAGACCAAAACAATGCATTCTTGCAATAAATACAGCTGCATTGTCTTGCCTATGATGTCCATTCTAAAGTCTATGAAGACCGAGTGACATGAAATTGCAGCAAAAGCCATACAGCTCTATATGGGCCCCTGAGCTATGTTGCTTGGTCAGGAGTTTAGACAATAGGTGTCGCATATTGCTTGGTTCTGAACAGGTATAAATGCGAGAGTTAAACCAGACAGGACATCAGTTCAACCAGTCCAGCTCTGACTGACAAAAGTCAAAATGATGGGCAAGGTACACAAATATATATTAAAAAAAAAAAAAAAAAAAGGAATTTCCATTTATCATCCAAAACTTGTTTGTAAAATGTATTGCTTTTCTTTTCAAAACAGATCATCTTCTACGAGGACAGGAATTTCAAGGGCCGCTCCTATGAGTGTAGCGGCGACTGTTTCGATATGTCCTATTACATGAACCGCTGCTACTCCTGCAGGGTCGAGAGCGGATGCTGGATGGTCTACGATCGTCCCAGCTTTATGGGCAACCAGTATTTCCTAAGAAGGGGAGAGTATGCTGACTACATGGGCATGTGGGGCTGGGGCATGAACAACTGGATCAGGTCTTGCCGCATGATCCCTATGGTATGACCATCATGAACAACTGTGCAGCGTTTAGAATCTCTGAACAAGAAACCAGATCACTAAACAGTTTCACACTTTTCTTGCTGAAAAACATTTTGACTCAATAATTAGCTGACCAGGGCAACATGGTAGTGTTGTGGTTAGCATGTCGGTATCACAGCAAGAAGGTCCTGGGTTTGAGTCCCCACAGACTGGTTTTCTTCTGGGTACTCTGGTTTCCTCCAAAGGTCCAAAGACATGCACATTAGGCTAAATGACTGTTCCAAATTGCCCCTAAGTCTAAGTGTGTGCGTGTGAATGCTTCTGTGTGTTGGCCCTGCTGTTCAGGGTGTACCCTGCCTTCGCCCAGAGTTGGCAAAAACCGGCTCCTCTTTCCCTTTGGGGAGTAAGCGGTTCAGCAAATGAATTAATTATTTAATTGACAAATTCCATCTGTTTTGCTAGGGCATGATCAACATGCCTCAAAGTGATGATATTGTTTTCTGTTCCCAAACAGTACAAAGGAGCTTACAGAATGAGGGCTTATGAGAGGGAGAGCTACATGGGCCGGATGATGGAGATGTCTGATGACTGTGACTCCTTCATGGACCGCTACCACTGGTCCAATGGCTGCATGTCTTGTCACGTGATGGACGGCCATTGGCTCATGTATGAGCATCCCCACTACAGAGGCAAGATGTGGTACTTCAGGCCTGGAGAGTACAGGAGCTTCAGGGAGATGATGAGAACAGGTGGCATGAGGTTCATGAGCATGAGGCGCATCATGGACTCCTGGTACTAATGCCATGACGCTGACATCGAAACAAAGGAATTTTAAATAAACTGTTTTTAAATATAAACCAACTGCAGCTTTTCTCTTCTTTTCGAAATGACATTCAACACCCAACATGTAGTATTAAAGCTGCCATATTTAGCATATCCAATACACCAGTTGGCATGTTTTCAGTAGGTGGTGGGAAACCAGAGAACCCAGAGGAACCCCACAAGGGCATGGTGAGAACACCAACAGAAACTGTACAGACAATACCTGGTGCTGTGAGATAGCAATGCTATAAATTATAATTATAATACAATTATTCTTGGTCCTGCGATGGCCTGGCGAGCTGTCCAGGGTGTACCCCGCCCTCGCTCGGAGTCGGCTGAGATGGGCGCCAGCTTCCCCGCGACCCTAATTAGGAATAAGCGGATAAGAAAATGAATGAATGAATGAATGAATTACTCTTAGAGGGTGGCATGGTGGTGCACTGATTAGCACATCCACCTCACAGCAAGAAGGCCTGGGTTCGATTCCTGGGCTTGAGGCGTTTCTGTGTGGAGTTTGCATGTTCTCCCTGTGCTTGCATGGGTTTCCTCCATTTCCTCCAGTTTCCTTCCACAGTCCAAAAACATGCACAATGGGCTAATTGGCTATTCCAGATCGCACCAATTTGTGAATGTGAATGGTTGTGTGAGTGTTGGCCCTGTGATGGCCTGGCAAGCAGTCCAGGATGTACCTCGCCCTTGCCCAGAGTCAGCTGAGTTGGGCGCCAGCCTCCCCACAACCTTAGTTAGGATTAAACGGCTTAGAAAATGAATGAATGAATGAATGAATAATTCTTAGAATTCAGTTATTGGTCATAATTTTTTTTTACAAATATTAATATACTGTATGGGTGGCTCCGTGGTTAGAACTGTCACCTTACAGTAAAAAGGTTCTTGGTTCATGGCCTACCTAGCCCTTTCTTTGCTCCTTTTCCTGTGCAAGCATGGGGTTCTTTGGGTCCTCTGATTTTCTCACACAGTCCAAAGACAAGTCAAAACTAGCTCGAATCTTAGGTGAACTGGCTATTCTTAATTGTCCGTAGGCATGGGTAGGCTACTTAGCCTACTCTGGGTACAAAAGGGATACATCCTGTATAGCTCGCCAGTCCATTGCAGGGTCAACACAATTACCTAGGGGCAATTTAGAACAGACAGTCACAGGCCTAATGTGTATGTCTTTGAACTGATAGAATTTTTTTTGATTTTCAAGAAGATCAAGGGAAATTATTACCTCTGCACTAAACCCATCCAAAGTGAGCACACACAAACATAAACAGTGAGCACAGCCACTTGGAGCTTCCACACACATTGGGGGCGAATGGAGTGCAGTTGGGCGTTAGGTGCCTTGCTCAAGCGCACTTCTGCCATGAAGGTGGAGGAAGGGAAGGTGGAGCTCACATTTTTTCTGCTGGTTCAGGAATCAAACCAGCAACCTTTTGGCCCCAAAGCCGCTTCTCTATCCATTAGGCTACAGCTGCCCTAACAGAAACAGCTTTGCCTTAACAAAACCTACAAAAATCAATGGAACTCATTAATGTTCCTCTCCATGGAAATCTTTAGTAAAAGGCGAAAGATTTAGACGTGAATAAAGAGAAACCTGAGTGACATTTGTCTGACATATCAGTGGGTACAGACCTGGAATAGCATCTCACATCAAATGAAATTTATTCAATTTACTCTTTTTAAAGTACCCAAAGTAACTTTGCTCAGCTTGATAGAGCTGCAGCTCAAAGGAAATTGGTTGCTTTGACCTTGAACACATCAAACTTCGCTTTAGTCCACCGCAGCATGCACTTATCAGTATAAGTTTGCATTAATGCACCCGTTCCGATCATCCACCCGATCATTCACCTCTGTCATATGGGGCGGCATGGTGGCGTAGTGGTTAACACATCTGCCTCACAGCAAGAAGGTCCTGAGTTTGAGTCCTGCGCAAGGGCATTTCTGTACGGAGATTGCATGTTCTCCCCATGCTTACGTGGGTTTCCTCAGGGTACACTGGTTTCCTCTAACAGTCCAAAGACATGCACATTAGGCTAAAATGTTCAAAATTGCCCCAAGTGTGGATGTGTGTGTGAATGGTTGTATGTGTGTTGGTCCCGCGATGGTCTGGAGAGCTGTTCAGGGTGTACCCTGTCTTCGCCCAGTGTCGGCTGAGATAGGCTCCCGCCTCTCTGTGACCCTAGTAGGATTAAGCGGTTTGGCAAATGAGTGAGTGACTGTATCCCTCATGTTTTATCCCTTACGTAATGCTAGTATGGATGCTACTAAGTTTAGCTATAATTATAATTACCACTATTGCAAATGCTAGTTGGTTGAAGAACAAGATATTTTCAATAAAACCAAATCAGCATTGATGTGATTAGTGACTGTGATTAGTGTTGAATCGTGTGCATTGGAGATTATTTAAGGCTGGATTGTGGGATCTGCTGAGACTTTGGGGGTTGCTAAGACTTTAGGGGTGATCTGGGATAAAGGGCATTGATTTAAGATCCAATAGGGTGCGTGCCTCCAGGCCTCTGTGTTGGAAATCTCCTTTTGAGGGGGATGTGCATAGCTGCCACCTTCTGCCATTGTGCTGTTAATACAGCAGGTCAAAGGTCAGACTTAACCTCCTCTTTACTCCACTACCCACTGGTCAGCCCTGTCATTTGTCTATTAAACCCCTGATGGGAGGCAAAAGCTCCATGCATTTATGTGTGTATGTGTGACTTATGTGTATGTAAATGCTGTCAACATGCTGGCTTTGATTCAGTGCGAGTGCACACACACACGCACACACACACACACGCACGCACGCACGCACGCACACACACACACACACACACACACACACACACCAATTGAACCCCCAATTCGTAACCTCTGCTACTCAGCACTGCCCTCCAATGGTTCTTATCTAAACAAGAAGCAATGCATAAAGCTCTGAAGGTGGGGTTCACATATATGGGCAGTTCAGAGTATCCACTTAACCTAATCCACATATCTTTAAAAAAACTGAAGTCTTTGAAAGAGGAAACAGCAGTTCCTAGAGGAAAACAAAGGTGGCATGAGGTGAAAATGCAAACAAAAGGTCCCAGTTGACTGCAAGGTTTGAACCCCGAACCTTCTTCCTGTGAGATGACTGTGCTAACCACTGCACCACCCTGCAGCCCAGCTTTACAATTTTTGGGAATTTTCCCCTGATATTTCTTCCCTAATTTAATCCTAGCCAATGCCCACTCATGAAGTATGCATCCACCACCATTCAGGGATAGGTGGAAGCAAACACATACCCACTCCATGATCTTTACAAACTTTACGCATCTTTATGAACTGCTGTGCATGCGCATTCAGGGGCAACCTAACACAGTCGCAGGGAAAGTGCTTTCCGCCCTCCAGTATGCATGAACTCACAGATGTATGCTCTTCCTCCATCCCATGACAGCTCAGCTGATTAGCTCCCATGGACTCCTTGGCTATGGATGTCTGCAGGCATCAAACTGGATTCAAACTTGTGACCTCCAGGATGAAAGCAGCGCACTCTGTCAATGCCCTGCATAGCATTTTTTAAAAGGAATAAATTAGTGGCAGACCACATAGATAGGGCATGAAACTGTGTATAAGCAGGATGTAATTAAACATTAAACATGTAATTTTTTTTAAAAGCAGCCCATCAACATCTACACAGTCTACTAGGGCTGTAGTACATAAACCCCCTGAGTGAAAAGCCAGAGATGTGAAAAAGGTCATCTCATCAGGTGAGTCATCCTACACTTTATTCTCAGCAAGTGTGTGAGTGCATGATCGGAAATTCTAAAGAGAACCATACAATACTGGACTGGACCCCTACAGTGAGGGGGTGCTCAGTTATGCTGTGAGAGGATTTTGCTGCCATACTTTGTCCTTACTTGTCAGCTTAAAGGGAAATCAATACTAAGCTCTTCTGCCTGAGCACCCTTATCCTGTGCTAAAACACTTGCATCCGGATGGAAATGCTGTCCTCCCGGATGACTCTGCTGCAGTCCACAGCGCACAGGGGATCATGAGAATTAAAATTTTTTAGTATATATTACAGTTGGTGTAGAGGTTAGCACATCCACCTCACAGCCAGAAGGTCACAGGTTCGAGTCCTGGCTCGTACGTTTCTGTGTGGAGTTTGCATGTTTCCGTTATGTTAACCTGGGTTTCCTCCAGGTATTCCGGTTTCCTTCCACAGTCCAAGACGTGCACATTAGGCTAACTGGCCGTTTCTAGGTGTGGATGTCAGTGTGAATGGTTATGTTTGTGTTGGCCCTGCGATGGTCTGACAAACTGTTCAGGGTATACCACGCCTTCAGCCAGAGTAGGCTGAGAGAGGCTTCAGCCTCCCTGTGACCCTAATAGGAATACGCGGTTCAGGAAATGAGTGAGTGAGTAAGTATATACTACATGGGAAAGAAACGATCTGATTGGTCCGCTATCTCAAGATTTAAAATCATTATTCCGAGTGGATGTAAAATTACAAATTCTTACAGTTTGTCACAGATGTTTGGAGTCAGAGGTGTCATCATTATCATGCTTTATGATAGAAAAATAAGATATAAAGCCCTTGTTTTCTTGTATTTCAACATGGTACATATACTAACCCCTGTGCTAAGAAGGAAGTTTCTCCCACTAGTCTCACCTACAGGTATAATGGCCAATTCCCCATGGCCTGTTCCTTGGAGCAGGCCAATAATGTTGAGTGTGGTGGGCGGGGGGGCGGGGAGTGTCCACCGGTACCAGCATACTGTTCACAGTGGCGTCTTTGACCATCAGCAGGAGACCCCAATGACTGGAGGTCCGTTCCTTGGAGCCTGTCTGATTAAAAAAATAAAATCAATTCTTGAAAAAAGAAAAACTTTTTTTACGATGAAATACCATCGTTCAAATTGTGCTGCTTTATGTGGAATAGAGCAAATGAAAAAGTAGGATGGCTAGGGTTAGCTTTTAGCCTAGTAATCATTTAACTTGGCTCAGTGTGGATACCTATCCGACTCTTACAGCTTTATCCTTTAGAGTCACGGAGAGGCTAGAACCCATCCTAGCAATA
>JAQMYF010000005.1:23473358-23489548 GCA_030014195.1 Neosilurus mollespiculum | reverse complement strand
TGCTGCTTTATGTGGAATAGAGCAAATGAAAAAGTAGGATGGCTAGGGTTAGCTTTTAGCCTAGTAATCATTTAACTAGGCTTTTAGCCTAGTAATCAGTGTGGATACCTATCCGACTCTTACAGCTTTATCCTTTAGAGTCACGGAGAGGCTAGAACCCATCCTAGCAATACAGACACACAACCACTCACTCACATTCCCACCTAGGGGCATAGGAGAATATGTGCATGTCTTTGGACTATGGGAGGAAACCCGAGTACCTGGAGGAAACCCAAGCATGGGGAGTACATGCAAACCCTCACTGGGGTTGGGGCTCAAAACTAGGACCTTCTTGCTGTGAGGTGGAAGTGCTAAGTGCTAATTTTTGTGCTAAAGTTCCCATGAAGTATATATTTAAACAATTACGCGCTTCAGTCACAGTGGTTGTTGTTGAATTGAATAGTCTTCGAGACGGAACTATTTACTGACATCCACCTTACCTTCGATGTATAATTAAAATTTAAATCATATGCCATGGAGTTGAGGGACTATCTTTTGAAAGAATGGTTCACATTTAGAGATTTGAGAAGAGAGCTCCAAAGCTCTTGGCTCGCAGCATCGTGACCCAACACCTAAGACACTGTCATTTTGTCTGTATTGTGTGACCCTTGTGTACACAAGAAACAAATATATATAGCTATATGCACACAGTGGCCAAGGACACAACCCCAATATCAAACCTTTTTATTTAGAAGAAGGAAGCAGTACTGTCTGTAATGGAATGACCTGCCCCGTCACCTAGGCCTAAACGTAATCTTGCCAATCTGCAGCTGCACTTTCGTTGAAGAGTTTGATAGAGTTGTTCATCCAAGTTGGCTGCAAATCCCTGCAGTCATGGAGTGTCTATAAGTAATTCTGAGAACATCGGATTTCATGCAGTGGTGCAATTATAGCTTATTGTCATATAATGAAATACATTAATTCATCATTTATTCATTTGCCAGACCACGTAATTCTATGAGGTTGGAACCTATCTCAGCCAACTCTAAGCGAAGGTGGGGGTACACCCTAAACAGCTTGCCAATCCATTACAGGCCAATACACACACAACCATTTACACACACACTCACACCCTCACACCTAGGGGCAATTTGGAACAGCCAGTTAGCCTAATGTATATGTCTTTGGACTGTAAGAGGAAACCAAGCAAGCATGGGGAGAAACACCCTTGCCAAGCCTAGGACTTGAACCCAGGACCTTCTTGCTGTGAAACAGACATGCTTACCACTATGTGGAATAATGTTGTTCCTTTATGTAGAATAATGTTATTCCTCACCCAATGAAAATCACCTCAACTCTCTAAAAGTGAAAACAAACAACTCAAGCTGTGCTGTAGTTAACCCTCTTGTATGAATCTGAGTGCTAGCGTGTGACAAAATATGCTACTAAACTGTCAACTATTCACCCAATAAGCTTACAGAGGACCCTACAAATCTTCTAGACCAACAAGATATCAACCCTCAATAACAACCTTCTCCTGAAATGCCATTCACAGGAATTGAAAGTACTGGTCACTTCGATGAGGAGGAGATGGATTGGCTATGCCCTGTGAATGGACAGCAAGCAACTCCTTGACAAGGGTGGAGCCTGATGGGAAGAGGAAACATGGAAGGCCCAGACAAACCTGGAGGAGAACGATGGAGAGTAAAATGGCAGTGTGGAAGCATTCCTTAAGAGGCTGGCCAGAAACAGAGAGCGGTGGTGAAACTCCATCGCTGCCCTACATACAGGGGTGTAACGAGCATCAATGAGAGACTGTGTGGTGTATAAATATGGCAAACCGAATAAAAATAAATAGTTTGCCTCTGATTTCTATCAGTATTTTTTATCAGATTACAATTATTATCTGACACAACATGATCTCTTCATGTGTACTGTGTGTGTGGTGCCAGAGTTTCTACAAATATAATATACCATTAATATGCTTAATTATTTTGTATATTTATGATGGATGAACACAGAAGTTGGTGTGTCGTGGGATAGGAGTCTCCGCTGTTATACGGTGGGTGGTCTCCTTTAACACATCAACCCCACATGAGTCCTGCTCAACAGCCCACTGGCCCCTAACACCATTCGATTGTGCTTGACAGCTGAAATAAATCTTTAAAAGCTACTGGTGTTCAAGTCAGCCCCTTGCCTTGCACTTTTGCTCAGCCTTGGGAGTCACAGGGGAGTGAGCTGAGCTAATCAAGACCTAAGTTCAAGTTCATATTGCTAAGCTGTAAGTCAGGGCAACAGACTAACTTGTGTCTGGTGTCCATGACCCAATCAAGATTGGGTTTCCTGTTGAACTGGGAGGTGTGTTTTGATAGGGGATAAGATTGCTTTTTTGCTGGGGTTGTTTAAAAAAACACATTCATCCATCTTCTGTGAAACAAGCACTAGCTGAGCAGGGGTTCAAGGGAAAATAAATAAAGCAGCAAAGGGAGAGAAAGAGAGAGAGAGAGAGAGAGAGAGAGAGAGAGAGATAGCACAATGAAAAAAGTCCAAATGGAGTAGATAAACATTATGCTGGGCAGGGTGAAAAGATTGTGCAGTTCTTTTTTCCCATAGCCCTTGATGTGAACCTGTAGGACTTTTTTTGCCCACACATTTACAGTCCTAAAATTCAAGACGAATCAGCATTGACAGTCAATCTCAAGTAAATTTGTTGTACCTTCAGTCAAATCTGACCTTTGCCAACTCTATTCTCATTCCTTTCTTGGCAGATTTTTTACACAGTGGGTTGCCAGGTCTTTCCCTACCCATACACAGCACCTGGTGTTCCCAGGCAGTCTCGCATCCAAGTACTTACCAGTCCCAACGCTGGTTAGATACCGAGATCAGACAGAAACAAGCTTTACAGGGCTCATGAGGAAATGAAAGGAAATGGAAAAGGAAAATATAATCCAAAAATATGCTGTGAGTATAGTACTCATACTGAAAACAACTTACATGTAAAAGAAGAACTTCTTTAAAAGTGCTCAGGGCATCTGACTTGTAAGTGTGAGTGTTTTTCACTCCCATAACACCTGCTAATATAGCCATAGGGATGGAAGTCGGAATGCTGGACGTGCGGATGGCACGCCAGCAGCTAAATCTGATTTACCAAAATAATCTATTGGCTAGTGTTTGCTAAATTATTTGTCTGCAGATATACAGTTGGGAGGCATGGTGGCATGGTGGCTAGCACACAAAGGCAGGGTACACCCTGAACAGCTCATCAGACCGTCACAGGGCCATCACGTTCACACTCACACCTGGGGGCAATTTGGAACAGCTAATTAGTTGAATGTGCATTTTCTCGGACTGTGGGATGAGTGGACTGAGTGCTTAAAGGAAACCCACACAAGCACAGGGAGAATATGTAACACAGAAACAGCCTTGCTGAGCCCAGGATTCGAACCCAGTACCTTCATGTTGTGAGGCGGACGTGCTAACAACTAACTGCCTCAAGCTAGCATCAAGGTCAAATTGCCTAAATTTTCTATTTTCTTTTCATCACCCAAACAGCTTGAAGGTCATTTCATAAAGAATTGTTTTGTCTTTTGTTCAGTTGTAACTGGTTCAACAAATGAAGTCAGCTACACGGTATTGAGGATGCTATTCGCGTTGTCTATTTTAGCCATGTTAAAACAGTGGAGAAAGAACTAATTCATAAAATAGTGAAAAGCCAGACAGCAGTTTTGTTTAGAGAACCTTTATAAACTGATAGACGGCCATACAAAAATTAAACAGCCATGAGAAGTCTAAGCTTCACAGTAATGCCATTCAAAATCCCTGATTAATGTTCTTTTATGTCAAGAGCTCTTCCTGTGAAAGAAGGATTGGCTTTTCATGGTGACAGCAGCATGATGGCATTTTGTATGAACCTATGCGGGAATGTACTGACAACCTCCTGAAAGAGAGAGAATAGAATCCTAGGAGAGACTACTGGCCCTTGGACACAGTTTGAATTAAGCCATTTAGCACCTTTGCCCTATTCACAGTGGAATTGTATGTCATGCCATAAATAGTCCATACTGTGGACTCCCAGCTGATGCAACCACAGACCCGTAGTTCAACAGAGTGTATTTCATTGACACTGCAATATGTAGACAAGAGCACGGAGCTTCACTCTGATAGCCTTAGATTTTACAATACTCCTGAAAGCAGCAAAAACATCCTGCTCAAGTGCACAAGATCTCTATTTCTCACGTTGAACAACCCAATGAAATATCTCCAGGGGTACTGCTTTGGTAACGTTGGTCGTATTTCAGGTGGCAGGGTGGTGTAGTGGTTAGCACATAGTCAACACTGCAAGAAGGTCCTTGGTTTGAGTCCCGGGCTTGGCAAGGGCGTTTCTGTGTGGAGTTTGCATGTCCCCACTGTGCTTGCATGGGTTTTCCTCGAGATACTCCAGTTTTTTCCCACAGTCCAAAGACACACACATAAGGCTAATTGGCTGTTTCAAATTGCCCCTAGGTGTAAATGTGAGTGTTGGCCCTGCCATGATCTGTCCAGGGTGAACCCTGCTTTCACCCAGAGTTGGCTGATGCTAATATGCTCCTTCCTCCTCATGACCCGAATAAAATTATGCAGTTTGGCTAATAAGTGAAAGTGAGCGAGTATACTGATCAATGTTACACACTGAAACCAAAATGAAAATTTCTCTGAGGACAATTCACAGGCAATAAAGTATTTCTGCTTATCATATCCAAAAAAATTTCCTCTTTTCTTTCTACCTCTTGTATATTTAAATCATAGGAGCAACTTAACTGAATCAAACCATATCTATACTGATTATTACTATCTGGGTCACAGGGGAAGCCGGAGCCATTTGCACCTGACCACCTGAAAAGGTCACTAGTCTACTGCAGGGCTAACACAGACACAAACAACCATTCACCTTCACATTTCTACCTATGAACAATTTAGAGTAGCCAGTTGGCCTAATATGTAGCAGCATAGTGGCTAGCACATGTGCCACGCAACAAGAAAGCCCTCTTCAAGTCCCAAGGTCTTGGCAAGGGTGTTTCTGTATGGAGTTTAAATGTTCTCGATATGTTGGTGTGGGTTTCTTCCAGGTACTTTTACTTTAGGCCAACTGGCTGTTCCAAATTGCCCCTAGGTGTGAAGATAATTGTAAACGGTTGTGTATGTGTTGGCCCTGCAACCGACTGGTGAGCTGTTCAGGGTGTACCCTGCCTTTGACCCGTGTCAGGCTGAGACAGGTGACATGTGACGCTGCCACCTGGATCTTTTTACAAACTGCTTACATATGAATATTTAGGGGGAGGCTAACACACTCTGAGGAAAAGCTCTATCTGCCCCCTTGTATGTATGACCTCACAGATGCCCATAATTGGCTGGTGATTTAAACATATGCTATCATTCTGACCCATGAGAGGTCTACCAATTAGCTCCCATGGATTCCCAACCATGGATGGCTGTGTGCATCATCATGAATTTGAACTTCCAATCTCCAGGTTGATAGTCATGCACCTTGTCGACATGCCACTCGCCACAATCATTTCTATAAATGTTTACCTCAAAGAGTTGTAAAAACCAAATTTAAAAATGGAAGACTTTTCAACTATGATTTTTTTTTACAACCACTTTTACTGACATTCAGAAATAAAAGAGTAGAGAGAGAGAGAAAAGCTTCTTATCAGAGAGTAGTCAGTGTGAAATACTAATATGAGCATTAGTAAAAGTTGGCTGCTTTTTAAGCTTAAGCTTTGTGTGCTTTCTGTTCTGTTTGTTGATCACCTTCCATTCTCTTTTTCTTCAAATGGCAGGACAGAATGTACCAGAGTTTCCTTATGTTTCCCAGCAGCACCAGGCCTGACCACAGAATTCAGGGTAAAGCCACTGCTTCTCCGCATTGAAAGGTGTCAGTTGAGGTGGTTTGGGTATCTGATTGGGATGCCTCCTGTTGCCTCCACTTAAAGGTTTTCTTAGCATATCCAACTGGGAGGAGGCCTCTGGATCCCCCAGAAGCTGGAGAGAGTTACTGGGGATAGGGATACCTGTTTCCATCCTAGGTCTGTTGCCTTTGCGACCTGACCTGGGATAAATTGAAGAAAATGGATGGATGAATGGATGGATGTAACAAGCTAACAGGCAGGAAAGGCTAGCTTATTATCTCAAGCTCATTTTTGTAGAATGTAAATACATCACAGAAAGTGTCTTTAATCACTGCTCCATCATTAGAGGTTTAATACTATATATGGTATGAGTGTTATCTGAGAATGTATTAATATGGGCGGCATGGTGGCACTTTGGTTAACACAGAGAAAGAAGGCTTGGGTTCGATTTCTGGTCTCAGGCGTTTCTGAGTGGCATTTGTATGTTCTCCCTGTGCTTCCGTGGGTTTCCTCTGGGTGCTCTGGTTTCCTTCCTCAGTCCAAAAGCATGCACAGTAGGCTAACTGGGTGTTCCATATTGCCTCCGGGTGTGAGGATGAGTATGAATGGTTGTGTGTGTGTTGGCCCTGCGATGGCCTGGTGAGCTGTTCAGGGTATACCAGCCAGATTGGCTGAGATTGGCTCCAGCCTACCTGTGACCCCAATTAGGACTAATTGCCTTAGAAAATGAATGAATAAATAGAATGAATAAATGATTATATAAGCACACTGGCTATCTATCTATATATCTATCAGTCTATCTATTGATCTATCTATCAATCTATCTACTTACCTATACAATGTATCCAGAAAGTATTTACCTCATGCAACCATGACACTGCTCCTTTAACACTGGTGCTTCACAGCGAGAAGGTTTCGCCTACTCTGGGTGAAGGCGGGGTACACCCTGAACCGCTCGCAAGGCCAACACACACATACACACACACCAATTTGGAACAGCCAATCAACATGATAATGTGCATGTCTTTGAACTGTGGGAGAAAACCAGAGTACTTGGAAGAAACCCATGCAAACCGCACACAGAAACCCATGCAGACTCCACACAGAAACGCCCTTGCTAAGCCCGGGACTCAAACCCAGAACCTTCTTGCTGTGAGGCGGATGTGCTAATCACTACACCACCATGCGACCCGAAAAAAGGAATCAGCTAATACAAAATACTGAGCTAATTTATTAATTAATAAACAATAGCATCTGTAATAAGTAAAAAATAGGCATCTGTATTAATCTTGAAGATAAGGATTAGAAAATTATACCCACAATTCCAGTCACCATGACATTCTTTTTACAACGAAAAGTAATGGATGCTATAAAACCTCCATGGTCATGATAATGTATTTTTTTTGTGCAGGTGTGAAAGTGAAGTTCTCAAGGAAGTTTTGTCTTCCAGAGTTGTCTTTGGAATTCAGAGAATTGTTACTTGATAACACCGGAAAATAACATTCCTTAAGCTTTTCTATTACCAGGAAGTCTGAAGATCTCTAATGACTTGCATTTACATCCTGTTCCTCATGATTTGCAAGCCTTGTGTTTCAAGTCCAAATAACATTCTGGCTCCAGTCTTTCCAAAATTCTTTTGGGATATTTGAACTTGCGGTTACAGGCAATACAAATTTTATAATGAAACGAAATTTTCTCTCATTTTTTGCTGTTGTTGTAGCTTTATAGAGTGTAACTGTAATGATGACAGAATTACAAACTACCACTGTCCACTTTCATACACAACAATCTCTCCTTTTATTTTACTTACTCATCTCACTCATTTGCCAAACTGCTTAATCCTACTAGGGTCTCAACCGACACTGGTTAAAGGCGGGGTTCACCCTGAACAGCTCGCCAGACCTTTACAAAGCATAACAGACCTTGATGCAACAATGTAGGGGATCTTGATGAACTTGGAAACACAATTCCTTCAATTTTGATCTCTTGGATGCACTCTGCTTCTTTTTTATACGCCAATGATACTTCAAGCGTGCTCATAAATCATAGAACGCCACGCTTTTTTGAATCACGGAGATCGTGGGTATTGTGCCATAGTGTAAACCCAGGGTAATGTGCAAGTCCTTGGACTGTGGGAGGAAACCGATATACTTGGAGGAAACCCACGCAAGCACAGGAGGGACATGCAAACTCCACACAGAAACACCCAGCCCAGGACTGGAGCCTAGGACCTTCTTGCTGTGAGGCGGAGGTGCTAACCACTACGCCATCGGGCCACAAGATATATATACGTGACTTGTTAGAGCTCATGCTTTTTAAAGCAACATTTTGGATGAGTAGTGCTGTTGCTGTTAAATGCTGTATCTACAGAAACAATAACATCAATAGTTCCAATATGTTTGAACATGAAATGAAGATCTATCCAGCAATAAGACAAAGCACAAGGCTCAATCAACATTTAGCAATGACCTTCTTAGTCTCCAGAAGGCAGTTTATGAGATCTGCCAGTTATAACAAATATGTCAAGTAGAACAGGCAAAGACTTGCCAAGCAATCTGGCACAGTTATGTATAATAAATATATGAGGAAGAACGTACAGAGGATGAATATTACAGCTAACTTTTTAATTTTATATCTACATTGTATGAAGGAAACCGGCAGCATTTACAAAGAAGGGGAAAGATGCAGACATTTAAACTAGTATAGTATGTTTGGTAATATTCTGAGTATCCTCATATGATAAATTTTGCTGTAAACTGATTGCACTGTTTTTTGATTCTGGCTGGTCGGAAATTGAAGTGAAACTCTGTCAGCTACGAAAAGTTCATATTGTTAATAATGAACTTTTCTACTGTAATATCTTAGATGGGGATGCATGTGGTGGGTGTTCCATATATCCAGATTACGTAAGAATGTGCGTAATTGTTGTCACATTCATTTTACATTTTTCCCATGCTGGAAAGACAGAAAGACACTGTAAGGTTTGTGAGTAACCTGACATTCTGCATTTTTTAAGCTTTAAGAGAAAGATAAAAGAAAAAAAAACCCAGAATGAACCGGAAAAGACAGGAGAAGCCCAAAGCTCATCAGTCCTCGGAAGTACTGTTTGGCTAAAAGTCCAAAATATGAAATGTAACTGATATAAACATTATATCAGTTTTATACATTAAACATGCATTGATTAAATGCGGAACTTTCGATACATATCTATATTCATAGATGTCCAAGGCTAGTATTATAAGAGTAGCGCTGCCCTTTAAGGGCTGAATCAATTTTAGCCTTGGAGAAAATAAATAAATAAATCTCCCTCGCATTTCCCAACTATGTTCTGTAGTAAAAGCGGGAAAGGTTAACACAGAGATTTTTTTTCACTAGCTAATTTCTGCATTCATTTGTATCACCTGTTTCTTAGCTTAATTATCTGTTTAACCAGTTCATGTTCTGTGTTGGGGAACGGATGCAAGTGGTTTGGTTTGGGAACGTGACAGAGAGGTTTGCTTTTTTTTCGCTGGGCATCCGTGGGCCAGTTGCGGATCAGTCATGGATTGGTCACCTGACCTTCTCGCAACTTTTGCACGATGTGCGTATTTGGGCCGTGGGTGTTTGCTTGCATGTGGTGTCGCAGGGCGTCTTGATGCGAATTTCAAAGTTCGCAAAGGGGATCACAGAAGGGTAGATTCCCGTCAGTCGCTTTTCTTTTGCATCTCTAGTGTGATCACCCTCTTTGGGGTTCAAGCCCCATTCCCATCAGGGTGTCACTGCCGGGCCTTTGAGCAGGGCCCTAAACCCTCAATTACTCAGTTGTATAAAAATTGATAAAATGTAAGTCATTCTGGATAAGAGCATCTGTCAAATGCCCAAAATGTAAATATCTCCCTGTAGATGAACATTTTGTACTGTTGCACAACTTGAAATGGAAGTGACTAAATTACTTTAATTGACTGAGAAAGACTAAAGGACAGCCTCAGTCATTTATATTGAATTTCCCATCTGTGCTTGGAATGTGATGGAAGAGGGCTTAATTTACGTTAATCTATAATAGTACATTACTTCCCTTGTCTTCATGCTAATGCAGAAGCACCATAACATATTATTCACTTCTATGACCGAAGTGCTTTTATTGATTTTTCTGCCTGCTTTTTTACACAATTATTATTTATTTATTTTATATACAATGATTAATGCTTAATCTCATCATATATGTGTAAAACTAATTTAGTTCTGGTCCACCAATAATGTATAGTCTCCCTGACATCTTATTATAAACCTGCACTTATGCAACACTTCAGATGGATCTCGCAACAGAAGATGAACAGCGTGCCCTTAGGTGTGAGAGCGTGTGTGTGTGTGTGCCTTGTGTGTGTGTGTGTGTGTGTCTTGTGGGTGTTAAACTTCTTACCCTGGCTTCGCTAAACAAATCAAAGAACAAACGATCAACCTGAAAAACGCATGACACATTTTTGACATGATGCCAACACTACTCTGGTTTGTACTGTATTGAGTGTAGATGACAAAAGTATAGAAACTTGAAGAAACAACAATAAAGGAGAAAGAAAAAAGAAACACAAAAAGTTTATTTGTATCTAAATAGAGTACTGGACTGTTTCATGGTCAGGGTTGTCTTTTTAAAATTATACAAGGGACCCCTTTAAGTAGGCACTTGCATACTTTATGTCTGTCTCTTGTTTATTGTTGTATAGAGGAAGAGTAGTCCCAGCTACACTAGTGAAATCTTTTCTCAATTCCAATAAATATTTTTCAGAGGAAAATATCACTCAAATTTTGACTAAGTACAGAATTCACTTCTCTCCACTGTAATAAAAGTAGTAGGTTTTACCTGATAAAATTCTGAAACGCACTCCTAATTACTAACTAACTTTTACTTTTGGAGGGGTATTTTCATACAATCTAGAAAGATATTCTGCTGCTTGTAAGCTCTATTTATAATCTAAGTGGCTTTGTCGAGATCCTTTGTCTGTCAAAAATCCGTCTTCTCCGGAAAGTCGACATTACATGTGGAGGACAGAAGTGCTTTTTTCACATATTAATTGCTTTTTCTAAAGCAGCACAGTACTGTATAGCTTGCTGAAAAATATTATTGGGATTGGATGTGAAATACTTTCTGTACAGAGCTCCACATCAGCTTGATAAGCATGTCCGTTAAAAAGTGTCTTCTCCGGAAAACCACAATGATTGTCACTGATGCTGTTACTACTGCAGTTAATAATATATACAACTAATGTTGCGTGAAACCTGCTCAGATAATGTGTTTAGTAAACTTTTATTCGTAATGCTGTGAATTCTTTACAATTCTGATACACTTGTTGACTGCATGCTAAACACAAATCAAATAGGTACATTTTAGCATCTAATCGAGTTCATCAAGTGTATCAGAATTGCTCTGATACACTTGATGTCAATGCAATTAGCACTACAGCTATGGTTGAGCCACAAAACTGTAATGCTGAACTTGGGGATGTGTCCCATGGCACTAACTCAATAAATGGTTTCGATTTACTGGAATAAGAAAAGGCTTACATACTGCCTGTCCAAAAAAATTACTTTTTTATATTTTGTTTAACCACCTTTAGCCTTGATTACAGCACATAATTCCCATGGCATTGTTTCGACAAACTTAAGCAAGATTTATTTCATAGTTCAATATAACGAGGCCTCGCCTCAAAGAATGAACTCCATCTAATTTGGAAAAGGATATTGATGTAAGAGGTAATTTTCTAACTTTAACTGGCTAAATTTAATTCATTTAGCCTGTATTCTTTTTCTAATGCCAGATCTAGCATCATTCCAGCAGCTTTCATAATTGGCTGTGCAGCTAGTTAATCTGTTAATGGTAGTAAGTCACTCATTCACTCACTCACTCTCTCATACTGGGTGAAGGCGGCTTACACCCTGAACAGCTCATCAAACCATCACCTGGCCAACACCCACACAACTATTCACACCTTGGGGCAAATTTGCAGCAGAAAATTGGACTGTGTATGTCATTGGACTGTGGGAGGAAACCGGAGTACCCAGAGATCCGGAGTACCCACACAGGCACGGGGAGAAAATGCAAATTCTACACTGAAACACCAGAGCCCAGGACTTTAACCCATTACCCTTTTTCTGTAAGGAAGGCATGCTAACCAGTATGACACCAAGCCACCCAGTAGTAAGTTAATGTTTATTTTAAATTTATTAATTATTTAAATATATATTTGTTATTTTAAATGTATTAATTAATGATGTAGTGTTAAAGGTGCACTCATTTATACTAATTCCACACACTTTTTATTGTCAGAATTAGTTAATATCTCTTCACAGTCTACTAGCTGTCTGCTCTGTGTGTTGCTGGGAAAAAAAAGACTTGGTGCAAGCAACACAACACTATTCCAGCCAATCAGCAAAAGAGGGTGTTAAGTTTGACTTTTTGGTTTTGTGTACACTGATTAAAGTCATGCAAGTGGCCAGCAAACTTACAGTGACTTTGTTAGATTCAAAAGATGACACTTTTCCATAGTTGGACAGTCTCGTATCATAGACGCTTTCATATCATTATACTTCCAGATGAATATGCTTTGACCGGAATCCCACATGGGTTCCATGGCAACTCTGCATTTAGGTGGTGAGATGTCACTGCAGTGAATGAACAGCAATTCTGCCACCTTGTACTTGCGATTAAAGCTGTTACCATACTGATGGGGCTTGTGGTGAATTAATGCTGCAGGTGTGAATGAGATGAATATGCAGCACAAACAAGAAATCTCTGAGTTCATTATGTAGTAAATTGAGACCAGGGATGAGAATGTGTGCGAGATTAGAAAAGTGAAATCGGGGGTTTTTTTTAAGAGAAGAGAGGGAGAGGAATGAGTGTCTGTGCATGACTACTGCAGAGCTCATGCAATTAAATTGATAGGTGTGTGCCTAGAACATACATTATACAAACCAGTGTTTGAGAAAGAGAGAGAGAGAGAGAGAGAGAGAGAGAGAGATTTACTCTTTCTGTAATTGGTTTTCTATTATTACCTCAATAGATCAGTGACTTAAACCTACCAAGCGTTAAGAGTGACGACAAGGACTTGAGTAAAGCATGAGAAGTGCAAGGGGATGGATGAAAAGAATATGCACACACCACTCGCGCGCACACACACACACACACACACACACACACACACACAGACACACACACACGCGCGCAGTGAGGAAGCAATAACTCATGTAATCATGCAGCTGTGTTGCAGAATCTTCAAAGGTTTGATTTTTCCTTTATAATCAAAAATAAAAATGTGTGTGTGTGTGTGTGTGTGTGTGTGTGTATATACATGCCATGGACGCCTCACAGCAAGGAGGTCCCTGGTTCGATTCCCAGGCTTGGGCGTTACTGTGTGGAGTTTGCATGTTCCCCCTGTGCATGCGTGGGTTTTTTCCAGGTACTCCAGTTTCCTCCCACAGTCCAAAAACATGCACAGTAGGCTAAATATATATATGCACACACACACACACACACACACACACTTGCCAGCACCCAAACATTCTCACACTTACACCTAGGGGCAATTTGGGACAGCCAATTAGCCTTCTGTTCATGTTTTTCGACAGTGGGAGGAAACCGAAGTACCTGGAAAAAGCCCACGCAAGCACAGGGAGAACATGCACAGGACTTGATCCCAGGACCTTCTAGCAGTGTCATTGCATTGCAGTCAATGCCACCTTATTTTATTTTATTTTTTAATATTTATTCTTTGCTAGACTTTACTGAATGGAGAGATATGAGCAAGAATGGGAATGTGATAAACATCTATGATTAGCCGAACACAAATAAACAGAAGTATATCTTCATAGCCTGAAGCTTTATCAAGGTATATATTCATATCCTTCTTATCTGGAGAGTAAATCTTTTTTTTCGCTCTCATTGCTATGTACTGTATCTGGTTGAGAGAAACTAACAGTGAGGAAGGAGAGGGTGTAAGAGATAAGAGAGAGAAAAACAGCAAGGGAGGGAGACAAAAAAGCAAAAGCCACAGAGAACAGATGAGAAAAAAAGAGAGTGAAACCTCATTTATGGTGTGCCAGATATGCTTCTGAGAGTTCTTTGGAAAGCCTGAAATGTTTATGGGATATTTCTTTTTTCTTTTAGAACAGTAGGAGGTTTTTAACTATTTGCAGGATGTGGATTCAAAGGTTTTTGTCGTTTAGTGAAACGGAATGGCTGCACACTCCAAACTTTAAATAGTGCACGTTGCAGTGTTCTCTGTGGTCTCTTTTCAGGAGGAAATGCATAGGAATACACAGACCTTGGTTACCTTAGGTAACCAAATACATATAAAAATGCTTGGCATGATGGCATCGTGATTCGAAATTGAGATTTTATATGTCATTCATCTTCAGACAATCATCTTCTTCCGCTAGCAGCCTAAGCAGTGAGGTCCAAACGTCTCTCTCCAGCCACCTCCTCTAGCTCTTTCGGGGGGGACACTGAGGCGTTTCCACATAGTCTTTCCAGCGTGTTCTGAGTCGCCCCTGGGGTCTCTTCCCAGTTAGACATGCCCGAAATACCACACCAGGGAGGCGTTCCGAAGGCATTCTAATCAGCTGCCCGAGCCACCTCAACTGGCTCCTCTCAACGCGGAGGAGCAGTTGTTCTACTCTGAGAGTGGTTCATCTCCTGGATAGCCGAGCCTCTCACCCTATCTCTGAGGGAAAGCCCCGCCACTCTGCGAAGGAAGCTTATATCAGCCGCTTGTATCTGCAACCTTTTTCTTTGGGTCACTACCCAAAGCTTGTGACCATAGTTAAGCGCAGGAACATAGATTGACTAGTAAATTGAGAATATATATATATATATATATATATATATATATATATATATATATATAGAAGGGGAGAGAAAGAGAGAGAGAGAGAGAGAGAGAGAGAGAGAGAGAGAGAGAGAGAACTATACCTGACTTAGCTGGATCAGTGTTTGAATGAACCACCAAACTCTTTACATACTACCTGATTCAAAAACGAACAAAGATCTCCACCACCCCAGCCCTGAGCAGGATAAAGCATTTACAGAAGATTAATAAACAAATGACTGAATCGACTAATAGATTCTCTTCTTGTATTGAAGTCCATTTAACTATATAAATACAGAAGCCTTTGTGAATTTAAACATAAATCAGGCTTGAAAGCATTAGAGAGGCCAACCCTAAGAACAGTGCCAGGGTGGAGGCACTTGAATAAATCCTAACAGAAGTGATGAGGTAATTCTGTTGAACCAAACTCCCTACATCACTGTACAAATGAGGGTAATGCTTATGCACACACACACACACACACACACACACACCGCCTAAACGTATGAGTCAGCTCTGCTAATGAAAAGCATGGAGGGTGAAAATTTATGCACATCGCACACATTTTTTATACTAGTAAATCATTTTAGATGTTTTTTTTTTAACCCACCTCTTTTGATATTATTGGCTATTTTGTGTAAATGCATGGCACAATCTGCTGTCTTTCACTCACTCACTTACTGAGCCACTTAACCCTACCAGGGTCGCGGGGAGACTGGAGTCTATCTCAGCGGACACTAGGTGGGGGGGGGGGGGTGTTACACCCTGAGTACCTCGCCAGGGCCAACACACACACACACACACACACAACAATTTACACTCAAACTCACACAGAGGGGCAATCTGGAACAGCCAATTAGTCTAATGTACATGTCTTCAGGAGGAAGCTGGAGTACTCGGAGGAAATCCACTAAAGCACAAAAAGAACACACAAACTCCACACAGAGACACCTGAGCCCAGGATTTGAACCCAAATCCAAATTATACCAATTTTAGTCCCCAGTTATAAGTGAGGAAGTGGAAAAGGTCAAAGGTGTGAATACTTATACAAGGTATTGGATGCTATGAAACCATTGTAGTTAATCAACTGACATTTGCAGTAAATTCCAGAGCACAGAATCACCATAACTTACTTAAAAATGAGACCAAATCAATATTCCCATTTCTTGTGTATCCATGACTATAGTGCGCAATAGATCATATGGACAAGTGGAATTCTGCTTAGTTGCATGTTTATTGTTTAACAGAGTTTCAGGGCATCAAGTTTGAGTAATTAGCATAAAATGGTTATGAGATGTGCTGTATGATTTATACTATACTGTCCATGAGAACACAGGACCAGGAACTGACTTGCAACATTCCCTCATGATTTGCAGTTTTGCATAAGAAGGTGCATTGATCAATGTGTATAAGTGTCATGTCATGTCATTTTCTGAACCGCTTAATCCTAATTAGGGTCGCGGGGAGGCTGGCGCCCATCTCAGCC
>JAQMYF010000005.1:23450773-23467446 GCA_030014195.1 Neosilurus mollespiculum | reverse complement strand
TTGGAACAGCCAGTTAGCCTACTGTGCATGTTTTTGGACTGTAGGAGGAAACCAGAGTACCCAGAGGAAACCCACGCAAGCACAGGGAGAACATACAAACTCCACACAGAAACGCCCAAGCTGGGAATTGAACCCAGGACCTTCTTGTACAGCAAAGTTGAGCACCAGATTTCACTTTGAACGAGAGGTATCGTCTTGACGAATCTGCAGAAGTCAAACAGAAGTAAGATAAATGTCAGCAGAATGGTTGGAGAGTAAACATCTGTAAGCCAATGTCACAAGTTTACATGAAAACCAGTTAAATCGGAACACCGGCGTTTGGTACATTCCCTTTCCGTTAGAATTCAGTCGTTTGTAAATTTGTTTCAGAACTTGTAATAAGTGTTACGCTATTCATAAATTTGTCTCAGAGTGCGTTAAAGTGTTTCACGTCTTGTAAATTTGTTCTCTAAAATGTAAATTTGTTTTGTCCTCAGTAAGTGTTTTCGCTAATGTCATTTTGTTTTCTTAAAATGTAAAAATGTTTTCTAAAATGTAAATTTGTTTCACGTTCGTAAAAGTGTTTCACACTTTGTAATTTTGTATTGCACTTCCCAGCCACCATACTTAGGTATGTCTCTATGAAGGCTCCTTCAAGAATTTCTTGATTTAGTACCATCCATCATCTGACCAGAGGACCCTCTCTCGTGTGTGCTTGGGGATTCTCCAGCATGCCTTTTGGTGAACTTTAATAACAATGGGTTCTTTCTTGCCACTCTCCTGTAAAGCCTAGCCCAGTTTATAAATGCCCTCACCAAGCCTGGAACTTGAACCCAAGCACCTTCTCGCTGTGAGGCGGACATGCCAACCATTATGCCACCATTCCACCCACCAATATTATGCCCTTGTTTTTGTTGAAAATATAAAATTAGGCATGGTGTCTTTGAGAGCAATTGAAATGACCTACATTTTATCTACAAAACAATAAACAATTTTATTGGAACTATGCCATATTTTTACTATTTGTATATGTGTGTATATGTGTGAATATGTGGATAAATGTATAAGTCTGTACATGTGTGAATATGTAGATATATGTACATGTTTGCAGATATAGGATATGTGTATATATGTGTATGAAGGTATATGCACATATATAGCTTAGTGTATATACCTTAGTTGTCTTTTGTTCACTTTATAATTGCCGCTAAACGGAGAGCTGCTAAAGTGATTTTCATTGTTCATGAAACAGTTTACAATAAAGATCTCTTATCCTATCTTAATAAACTTACTGTCTTTTATAAATTTTCAAAGTCATTTCTAAAACCATGCAGATGTAGTGGAATTTAGGCTCATCAAGGTTGGTTATGGCAATATCATGGGTATTATGGGCCAAAATTAGATCAAAAGGTGCAGGTTGCTTAGTGATACCTCCACTAATGAAGTCTACTGCAGGGGGAAGAGCTTTCTCTTACAAAGCCCCCGCAGTTATGGGACAACCTTCCATTTACTGTTCGAGACTCAGACACAGTCTCTGTTTTTAAGACTAGGCTGAAAACTTACTTGTTTAGTCAAGGATTTTGTTAACAGCTTTTTTTTTTGTTGTTCTGGTAAACTGTGATGTTTGGATGCTGTCACTCTCTCACTCTCACATACTCACCCAGTTTCATCATTCTAGGTTATGCAGTTATAGGCAGTTATGCTTGCCTGCTTGCACTCAGCACTAATATACTCTCAAATTTTTTTTACCCATTACAGTGTTATGAGCATACCTAACAACCTCCATCTCTCTCTCTTTCTCTTTCTCTCTCTGTTTTTGTTGAGGTGCGCATGCTGCTTTTTTGATTCCAGTGATTCTGAGCCTTCTGTTTTCCTAATCCTATAATCTGTCCTGATGTGCTACTACTGGTTGGAGTCTTAGAAGCGTATAATGATCCATATGGACTAATATACACTCAGAATCTGTGAAGATGACTTTTCACTGCTGATAATATATAAGTTATAAGATAACCTACTAGACTTATTGTTAAACTATAGTGAAGTTTCTGCTACATGGTTTGTATTTTTATCTGGTTTCACCCAAACGAGGATGGGTTTCCCTTTTGAGTCTCGCAAGGTTTCTTCTTCATGTCGACTGGGGGAGTTTTTCCTTGCTCATTGAGGATGTGAAGGGGTTTATAGAGAAATGTTTAAATTCTTTATCAAATTAGTTTTTAATATGTAAAGCTGCTTTGTAAAAAGCACTATACAGATAAAATTTAATTGAATAGGATTGAAAATTGACACCATTTAAATCAGTGACATTAAAAGTTTTCACTGAATTTGACATCTGGGTCAAAACTGGCCTAAACATATGAATTCACACCTTTTCATTGTCTGGCACTTTAATTCTGAGATGATAATTAAAATATTATCTTATTAAGCTGATGGTGTTCTGGGAACCTAAATTTGAGTTGCATCAACGTCATTCTACAGAGGCACAGATGAGAAAGGTAAGCATCAGATAGTAGAAATTATAAATAAATAATGAATGAATTATAAATAGGAGTAATAAATGAAGGAAGTACATATTAAGTCTAGATTCTTTCTATGAAAGTGAAACAATGCAACTCATGCAGATCGTCTGAGTGCTTTACATTTATAAAAGCATTAACTCATTGCTACTTGATTCTATTAATTTCTGCAAGTAGAATAAATGTACAACAAATGTCCTGGAATAATAATAAAGTATGCTATGGGTTATTAAAGGAAAGATCCATCCTCGACAACTCGCATATTTGTATAATTATATGATCGTTAATAGCATTTTTCATTGTTTAATCATCCACAGACAAGATTATCAGCTTTCAAAGCTTTAAGGAGTACCGGTATTGGTCATCCTTACAGCATAATTTGTGCGTATGTAATACAATTAAGCAATACAGACACTTATGTTAACTTAAATTGCCATAAAAAGCACAAAACTGCTAATTTTATCTCATTACCATCGGGGACTGAACTGCAGGGGTTAGCAGTCATTTTCCCCCGAAGTGACGTCAAAACGTTGGGCGGGGTTGAAGTCTCTTGTGACGTCTCTGGTCAGAATGCTGGCAGAGATGTGCGTGACAGTAAATTCAAAATGGTTTATGCAGCTAACGTTTTGCCAACTCGGTGTTCCTGTCGTCACTTGGTTTAGAAACAAAAATAATTTTTTCCCATGATTTCTGCACTTGATTTTGCAGCTCAGCACTGGACGATAATGTGTTATGCTACACGGGTCAGTGACGTAGCCCAGCCAATCCAACGAGTCACTACCAGGCTGGAACAGCCACTCAGAAAGGCAACATGTCTCTGAGCATGCCTAGAGTCGTAACATTCACGTACACTTTAAAATCTGGCAAGGACTGATGTTGCTGGAAGGAGCCGCTGATACATGATTGTTTTAATCAGCCAATAACACTAATTCACCACAGATGCCCTTTAATCATGATGTTCAAACTAATCAGCTTTCAAAGTTTCATGCTAAAATACTGCAATGCTCTCATGTAAGGGCAAAAGTACAGCCACAATCAATACTGTATTATTACCAGATTCACTAATACATCACAAATAATTGAGTCTACATTTATTTAACGTGTTTCAGGGTGGACCTTTCCTTTAAGCTAATACATAAATGTTTGGGTAATACGCAATTAATCCTTTTATGCTTTTAATACCATTCAGATTATAACAGAGCTCTGAGTTTAAGAATATGGTACTGTATTGACCTCCTTCTGTACATACATCTGTACATGTAACACCCAGATAGGCCGAATGTACACAATATATCTTTGCCATTATATGGATAGACATGCATTCACCAAACAATAATAATACCTTGCACATACACTTATGGGCAGTTCTGCTTTTAGGGAGTGACTCTACACTGTTTATGTATATTAGCTAATAAAACTGCCAGGACAGTTTTATAGGTACCATTAAGCTGATGCAGTTGGTCGTTTACTGTGGATGTAATAGTAGTAATACTCTGCTGCAGTTAACACCCATTATAAAATTATGAACTTCTGTATGCGTATTCACCTTATACTTGTTTCACCCCTTCACATACACTTTCACCTGTAATGTAAGGTAATGGAAACAATCGTGGTCGGTGTTAAGATGCATAAATACATGGAGCAGGTGCTGTCATGTAGCATGAGCTGAGACCAAGGTTAAATATACAGCTTAGCTTGCCTCATTATAGCAAATGTCACTGTGGCTAATGGAAAAGAAGGCCTTTAACTCAGGGTCAGTAGAACAACCATGCTATTTCAATCAATTTACTTAACCTACTACACTTGAAGTACTTCCATCCATGGGGGGTCGACAGCTAAAGGCCAATGGAGATTCCAATGAGTGTAAGAATAAAGTGATACTTTATTTGAAAAAGAAGCTATATGACTATGAAGAATAATTAAAATTTTGTATGATAAATTGACTCCAGGATGGCACTGTCGTGTAGTGGTTAGCATGTCTACATCGCAGTGAGAAGATCCTGGGTTTGGCTCCCGAGTGGCACATCGACAAGATGCGTGACTATCAACCCGGAGATTGCTAGTTCAAATCCGAGTTGATGCCACAGCCATCCATGACCGGGAGTCCATGGGAGCTAATTGGCTGAGGGAGGGATGGCATACGCTTACTTCCCTTTCACTCACAGCGATCACCAACCAATCATGGGTGTCTGTGAACTCATTCGTACAATGGGGCGGATATCACTGTCCCTCGGAGTGTGTTACGCCGCCCCCAAATAAAATCCGTAAAGGGGCGAATGGCAGCATTGCATGTCATGGACAGGGCATGTGCATGCTTCCGCCCCTCCCTGGTTGGTAGTGGTCGTGTGATAGGAAAGGCAATACTTGACGGGTGGGAATTGGATACAGCTAAATATTAGGGCTAAAAATTGGGGTGGGGTGGAGAAGGTCCTGGGTTTGAGTCTCAGTGTGGAGTTTGCATGCTATCCCTGTGCTTGCGTGGGTTTCTTCTGGGTATTCTGGTTTCCTCCCAGAGTTCAAGGACTTGCACATGAAGCTAACTGGCTGTTCCAAATTGACACTCGGTGTAAGTGTGAATGGCTGTGTGTGTTTGTGTTGGCCCTGCGATGGTCTGGTGAGCTGTTCAGGGTGTACCCCACCTTCGCCTAATGTCAGCTAAGATATGCTTCAGCCTGTCTGTGACTCTAGTAGGATTAAGTGGTTCAGCAAATGAATGAATGGATGAATTTAGTTAAAGGTCAGATTTCAGTATAAGAAGAAATTATTTGGCAATATTTTTTTTAATCAATTGTGGAATTGACTGTAGTAAATTTTACTGGTCTTCTTTCATGTTGATTATGGCTTTTTCATACATCCATGCATGCACGCACACACACACACACACACACACACACACACACGGTTATTCTACATTAGACGCAGGGACTCCTGTCAGAAACATGGAATTATTGTTGTTGTTTTCCTGTTTTTGAAATTATCACTTCCACAGAATCGTCCTGGCTGGTTTTGCCTCTCATCCCAAGTAAAAAGAAATGTATCTGTTCACGCACTCACTCTCTCATTTGCTGAACCGCTTAATCCCATTAGGGTTGCGGGGAGGCTGGAACCTATCTCAGCCACCTCTGGGAGAAGGCCTGGTACTCCCTGAACAGCTCATCAGACCATCACAGGGCCAACACACACACACACACAATCATTCACACTCACATCAAGGGGCAATTGGCCTAATGTGCATGCCTTTGGTTTGTGGGAGGAAACTGGAGTACCTGGATGAGACCCAGACAAGTACAGGGAGAACATGCAAACTCCACACAGAAACACCCTCGCTGAGCCTGGGACTCGACCCAGGACCACCCAGCTTTGCTGCCCAGCTTTCTTTATTTAGTATTTGTCCTAGAATTAATTCCAGAATCCTGTGAGCACTGATGTGATACTGTGACCTACACGACAGTGTTATGAGGTGATAGTAGCTTATCCTGAGCTCTCTTTTGCTGATATGGCTGGAAGAATGCTTTGGGGAAATGAATCACAGCTGAGTTTATGATGCAATATTCCAGCAACGTTAACCATATTTTCTTGAGATGTTCACATTTCATTAACCTTCATTTCTGCCCATACTGCATGCATCGTAGCATGACCAGCTGTTACCTGACCCCACTGTGTGTGTGCGGTATGTGTAGTGTGTGTCTGAGTGGCTGGGGTGCGGGTTGGATTGGGTAGGTTGTGTCTTTGCAGGTAAGAAAAAATGCAGATCAGGATTTACATATACGGCATTTGACAGACACCCTTATCTTACATTTACTATTTTCATACAGCTGAGGAATTGAGGGCCTTGCTTAAAGGCCCAACAGAGACAGGTTGGTGGTACTGAGGCTCGAACCACCAAACTCCAGATCCGTAAACCAGAGCGCTAACCTCTAACCCACCACTGCACTAAATAAATCCTTGTCATTAAAACGTATTTATACAAGACAATCTTCTGCCCCCTCCTCAACATACACACACACACACACACACACACACACACACACACACACTATAGACTTTTATAATGCATGCTCTTGGGTGGCATTAAAGGCATAATTATTCCATTTGACCCCGCGAGCATGTAGAGCAAACTCTTTCAAATAAAATAAATAACATGGAGCTGGGAATCGGCTTTGCTGTCCAATTCTAAACACAGCCGCCAGCAGCCACAGCTCCCAGTCTGCTGTCAAATAGCCTATCCTATGTCCTTCCCCTAACCCCTTTTCATCATAATGTCGAGGAAAGGTGTGGCGAACATAAGGATATAAGAAAAGACAGCTGCAGCGCTAATCACCATTAACTGATGCTGCTGTTATTGACATGGACCTGCCATGTGGAACTACAGTGTAACGAAGATGCAACACAAAAAGTGCTTCTTCATCATGTGCACCCTTACTCTGCAGTTTCATGTGGGCGATATAAACGTTGAAGAATATTACTCCATTACCAGGCCTGGAATTGAAATAGAAAAGGAATATAGTATCGCTACCAGACAGAAAACAAAAAGGAAATGATTCACATTCACCTTCCTGTCCACTCAGATATACAGTATAATTATTTAATGTTGTATGATTACTTAACTGTTTTATTATGTATATAAAACCAGGCGGCACGGTGGTGTAGAAGTTATCACGTCCGCTTCACAGAAAGAAGGCTGGGTTCGGTTCCCAGGCTCGGCATTTCTGTGTGGACTTTGCATGTTCTCCCCGAGCTTGCATGAGTTTCCTTCAGGTACTCGGGTTTCCTGCCGAATCGCCCTTAGGAGTGAGTTTGAGTGTGAATGGTTGTGTGTGTGTGTTGGCCCTGCGATGGCCTGGAGAGCTGTCCAGTGTGTACCCGCCCTCGCCCAGAGCCGGCTGAGATGGGCGCCAACCACCCCGCGACCATAATTAGGACTAAGTGGTTTAGAAAATGAATGAATATATATAGCCGCAATTACAAAAAAACAAAAAAGGATGTTGTGCAAAGTGTAAATAAAAACAGAATGCAATGAATGAACATCTCCTAAACTCATATTTTATTTATAACAGAATATATAAACATATAACAACGTTGAAAGTGAGACATTCTATTATATCATGAAAAATATTAGCTCATTTTTAAAAAAGGATAGAAGCAGCATGCATCAGACACTTTGTAAACTGGGATGAGGCAACAAAAAGCTGGAAAAGTCAGTGGTACTCAGAAAGAAACAGCTGGAGGAACATTTTGCAACTACTCTGGTTAATTGGCAATGGGCCAGAAACATGACAGGGTATAAAATGTCATCTGGACTGAGGTCTACCAATTTATCTAATCTAATCATCAACATTTGTGCAAAAAATTCAATGTACGAACGTGTGAAGACTTTGAATGCCTCATCATATACAGTACATAATATCATACTATCAAGATTCTAAGGATCTGGAGCATTCTCTGTATGCAAAGGACAAGGCTGGAAATTAAAACTGGATACCTATGATCTTTGGCACTGCATTAAAAGCAGGCATGAGTCTTAGAAATCACTATCATATAAATCACTGCATGGGCTCAGGAGTACTTCCAGAAATCAGTGTGTGTGAACCCAGTTTGCCGTGCCATCTACAAATGCAGGTTAATGCAACATCATAGTCTGGGCCAGAGCCTGTTTAAAATGGACTGAAGCAAAGTGGTAAACCGTTCTGTGGTTAGAAATTTGAAAGTCTTCGTGGGAAACACGTTCACCTCACAGCAAGAAGGTCCTGGACTTGTTTCTGTGTGGACTGTGGAGTTTATACATTCTCCCCATGCTGTGGATTTCCTCTGGGTACTCTAGTTTTCTCCTACAGTCCAAAAACACACACATTAGGCTAATTAGCTGATTCAAGTTGCCCCTGAGTGTGAATTTGAGTGAATGTGTGTGTCCTGCGATGGTCTGGAGAGCTGTTCAGGGTGTACCCCACCTTGACCCAGAGTTGGCTGAGTGACCCTAATAGGATTAAGCAGATTAGAAAATGGAAGTATGGTTTGTCTTTGTGTTTTTTCTTCATCGCTCTGCTTGTACATTGCCCGTTCCCTGCCTGTTTACTGATCCTTTGGATTTTTCTGGCTAAGTAAAAGTAAAGAAACCTTCTAGCTCATTTGCAAGTCTGTTTTTAATTTCTGAGCAATCTTTCTATTGTTACCTCTTATTTTTCCTACAACAGAAATATCATGCACGTCTTCTGATTCATTTATACCTGTAATTCAGTACCGTGTGTATCTTCTTATGTGTATATTATAAATATTGGGTTTAAATGAGGTTGAAAATATTCTCCTATCCAGCTTTCACAGAAATATTCGTTGCATACCCAGCTATCCACCCATCATACACCCACCCACCCACCCACCCACACACACACAGCTCTCAGTTAGAAAAATGGAACTGTTCCATGTATTTCTTCTGCTTAATTTTATTTTAATGAGGTGCCCATCGAGAGGTCTGTCAAATTGTATAGCAGAAAATAAGTAATAATGACCTTCATTAATAATCTGCACACACACACACACACACACACACACATCATTTCTCAGGTCTGTGGCCCCAGTGCTTCAGTGTTCACTAGCGATCATTACCCTCATGGCAATTTACTTCATTGCCTATCTCAGTTCATATCTTTAATGTCTTAGCATCTGCGCTAACAATGTAGCAAAATATAATATAATTGGTTTCATTTATTCAGAATATAATGAGAGTTTTGTTTTTCTTCTCCACAAAGTTGCTTATTTCATCTTGTACCTGCTTCTCGTTATCATTAGTTTCATCTAAATAAACAGTCATCGCGTTTCCTGGTGTGTTGATGACATGGTGTTTGCTTTTGATTTGCATGTTCCGCTGAAAAGCAGGAAATATTGAAATCATCCTGATACCTCATCTCCAAAATCCTCTCTCTCTCTCTCACTTACTCGCTAACTCTTATCTCTCTATCAACTCTGCAAACAAGATGTGACACCCATATAACTGCCAAAACAATACCGCAGTCTCTCACTCATTTGCTGTACCGCCTCATCCTACGCGGGGAACGCGAGGACATCAAAGCCATCACAGCCGACACTGGGCGAAGCCGGGGTACAGCTCAGGGCAATACACACAATCATTCACACTCACGTTCACACTCACAGCTTGGAAATCCATGCAAGCATGGGGAGAGCATGCAAACTCCACTCCTTAGTCTGGGACTCAAGCCCAGGACTTCCTTGCTGTGAGGTGAACATGCTAAGCATTATGTCACCATGCTGCCCCATAATGAAACCTGCAAGTCCAAATCACAGCATAGATGGTTATTTTTTCTGTAAAATAAAACCCAAAGGTAGAAGAGGAAACACCCTTTACAAGTACTTTAGGGCATTTCTTCAAGCGTTTTCAGTATGAAAGTGAAAGCTAGCCTCTCACACAAAACTAGATTCTTCTTCTTCTTCCATTGGAGTAACTACAACCTACCGTCATTTCATAAGAAACATGTAGTGGAACACTTATGGAATATGATCCCCATCCATCCATTATCTACAGTATATTTGCTCATCTATACTGTTTATCTGTCAGGGTAGCAAAGGATGCTAGATGCCAATCCCAACTGACTTCAGGTGAGACATGAGGTTGCACCTTGAAGAGGTCACCAGTCTATTTCAGGACTAACACAGACATTCACACACATTCACACTAATTTACAGTAGCCAGTTGACCCAATGTGCATGGTTTTGGACTGTAGGACCAAACAGGAATACCCTGAGAAAACTCACACAAGCATGGGGACATTCACAGAGAAAGGCCCTTGGTTGAGATTTGAACCTCAGATCTTCTTGCAGTAAAGTGACAGTGCCGAACACTGAGCCATTGTAACCCCCCCCCCATTAAAAAAATCTTTAATAATAATAACAATAACATTAATAATAATAATAATAATAATAATAATAATAAGGGGCAGTGGTGGCCTGGTGGTAAGGTGCTAGATTACTGATCCGACGGTCGGGGGCTCACTGTCACCGGGTTGTCACTGCTGTCCCCCCAGTACAGCTGACTGGGTTATCAAAGACCAGCCATGTCTCTCACTTTCTGTGATTAGAGGCATGTAAAAAAAACACTGCTGACTTTCGTAAAGAGTACGCCATTGAGTTGCCGTCAGCATGTTTCTGCCCAGCAATGGCCTGGCGAGCTGTCCAGGGTGTACTCAGACCTTGCTGAGACGGGCGCCAGCCTCCTCGTGACCCTAATCAGGATAAGTCAGTTCAGAAAATGAATGAATGAATAATAATAATAATAATAATAATAATAATAATAATAATAATAATAATAATAATAATAACAGGGCAGGGCCGGCATGGTGGCACAGTGGTTAGCATGTCTGCCTCACAGCAAGAATGTCCTGGGTTCAATTCCTGGGCTTGGGGCATTTCTGCGTGGAGTTTCTCCCTGTGCTTGCCTGGGTTTCCTCCGGGTATTCTGGTCTAAAAACATGCACAGTAGGCTAATTGGCTTTTCCAAATCACCCCTAGGTGTGAGTGTGAATGGTTGTATGTGTGTTGGCACTGCGATGACCTGGCGAGCTATCCAGAGTGTACCACAGAGTTGGCTGAGATGGGCACCAGCCTCCCCACGACCCTAATTAGGATTAAGCGGCTTAGAAAATGAATGAATCAATGAATGATAATGTTCCTTAACATGTTGTCATGGAGGGCGCTACAGTCCATCTCACAGCAAGAAGGTTCTTGGTTCGAGTACTGGTCTATGTGATGTTCTACCTGTATTTGCGTGGGTTTCCTCCAGGCACTCTTGTTTCCAGTCACATTCCAAAGACATGCAAATAAGGCTAATTGGTTGGTCCAAATTGCTCCTAGCTGTGAGTTGGAGTGTGAATGGTTGTGTATTTCAGTGTTTGCCCTGTGATGGACTGGCGAGCTGTTCAGAGTGTACTCCGCCTTCGCACAGGGTTGGCTGAGATAGGCACCAGCCTCCCCACAAACATAGTAGGATTAAGCAGTTTGTCAAATTAGAGAGTGAGTGTATAATACATATGTGATATAGGCTTTCACAAAATATATCACTGCGTACATATTTTTAGTGATGAGTGGCGGCAGACTGAAAAAATTAAATAGATCAAAAAAAAAAAAAGTATGTTTATTTTAATTCTTGGTTTCAATTCAATACATTTTTTTTAAACTTAGATGCTAGTCTAGTAAAAATTCTCCAAGCCCAAATTTACTGCTGCAATGTACGTCAACCCACAAGATGACACTTTACGTAAAATTTAATCTAGCTCCTGCTGATGTCTGTAGTCGTAAATGCTGAAGTATGGAAATAACCCTTTTCCCAGTTTTCTTTTGTTTATTTGGTTCCTAAACTGCTGTTGATCCTCATTTATTACTATAAGATCTGAGTAAACAAATCATCATAGAAAAATTATTCACTTATGATTCATGAAACGTGAATATCACAATCATAGCATAGGAATGCTAAATATGGTGGCCGTAAACCAACGTCATTTAAATATCGTGCCCTAAACATTCTCGGTTTATAGGTTGCATGACTAGAGTTTATGACACGAAGAAGCATAATACAGCCAAGAAGAGAATCTTCGCCCTTGATATAGATCTAGTATCAGAGGTCATAGTGAATTAATTATGCAAATGAGAAGTAACATCATAGGAAGACGGAAAAACGCAGTATGGTAATAATACTGATGTTTTATTTCTACATCCTATATACACCTACTCATTCACTCATCTCTCTCGGCCGACACCAGGTGAAGGCACACAACCAGTCACACATGCACTTAGGAGCAATTTAGAACAGCCAGTTAGCCTAATGTGCACGTCTTTGGACTGTGGGAGGAAACCAGAGTACCCAGTGGAAACCCATGCAACCATCGGAAGAGCATGCAAACTCCACAAAAAACGCCCTCGCCAACTCAAACCTAGGACCCCCCTGCTGTGACGTGGAGGTGCTAACTGCTAAACCACCATGTTACAAGCCTATACTCTATGGCTGTATAGAGCTGCTTTATTTTTTTATTAGGGGCACAGGAAGGCTGGAGTCCATCCCAGCCAACTCCGGATGAAAATCCGAACAGGTCTTCTACAATTACAACCATAACAAGTGGCAGAGAAGTGACAATGTGTGGAATGAAAAAAAAAAAATAGGTTGAGCAAGTGAAACTATTTCTACTCTTATCTTTAAAAAATATTGCGGTTGTTGAGTTTGTTTATTTCCTTTTTTAATGATGTTTCAGAACCATGCCTTAGTTGACCGTGTATATATATACACACAGCAAAAAGGTCCTGGGTTCGAGTCCTGGGCTTGCCAGGGGAGTTTCTGTGTGGAGTTTGCATGTCCTTCCCGTGTTTGCATGGGTTTCCTCCAGGTACTCTGGTTTCCTTCTACAGTCCAAATATATGCACATTACCTGGCTGAACCAAATTGCCCCTAAGTGTGAATGGCTGTGTGTGTGTTGGCCCTGCAATGGTCTGGCAGAGTTGGCTGAAAGAGGCATCGCTGTGACCCTAGTAGGATTAAGTGGTTCGGTGAATGAATGGATGGTATAAGTATATATACTGCAGAAATTAGGAGGTTTTCCACATTTAGAAATCACACAGAGAAACCAATGTGGTTTAAACAGACTAACCCCCATTGGGAACATCGGGCTTGTTGCATGAAATGGGCGATATAAGCAGCTATAATAAGTTGGCAACTAGCGAGGAGTGGTATTTCAATCCAATTGCATGAAGAATGATATGCAGCACTCATCGTAGAGTAAGCACTTAAACACCCCATTTAATGCAGCACCAGAGCCTTGTTTCATGCTTCCGCAAAACAGATCATGAATACACTATAGCTCTACAGGGGCAGAAAACAGACATGCTTATGGAGCCAATTTGCACAGCAGATGTGTAACCAGGTGCAGCCTTGTGGTTTGCATTTGTCAAGAGTTGAAAACATGGTGCAGTGTCTCCACAGAAACATACTACACAAAACATACAAAGGTGCCATTATTACTAACAAGAAAATCCTAGCAGACAGTGAGGTAAAGCAGGATTTTACTGCTGATATCCTTGTGTATATTGGTGGACGAGATATTTTTCCCCAGATGTGCACCGACAGAAACAGAAAACGGCAGGTCCATGAAGTAATAGCTAGAAGCTGTGTGTAAATCTCCATGGGTGGGATGTCCCAAGGTGGGGAAAAAAAATCACAATCAGAATTTTTGTATATAAACACCCCTTTCTGTGAGCATGTAGGTCATGTTACACACTGTAGTTTGCATATCATGATTTCTCATTTATTTATTCATTTGTCAACACATTTAATCCTACAAGGATTGTGGAGAGGCCAGAGCCTATCTCAGCCAACTCTGGGCGAAGGCAAGGTATACCCTAAACAGCATGCCAGACCATCATAAGGCTAACACACACAAACATTCACCACTAAACTCAGACTTAGGGGCAATTTGGAACAATCTTGCTAGATAGTTGTGCTAACATTCTACCTGCTTCTCTTTCATTCCTATACCTTTTTTTTTTTTGTTGTTGTTGCCATGTTTATAACAACGTGGGACACTGTGACAAAGAAACAGACAAGGGGACAGAGGGACATTATATAGAACATCCCATAATAAACAGCTTCTTTATTCTCCATAATTTTTTGACTTACAGTCTCATCTTCTTGTTGTCTTTTGGCTCTTGAACACAGAGGTCAAAGTTTACCTAACTTGCACAAAGCAAAAGTAAAAACTACCAGGAGCTTTGCCACAGGTGCATTAACAATACCGAAAGCAGTTTTCAGGTCTAAAGAACAATAATTCAATATTGATCACATTATAAAGTTTATATCACAGCTCCATGCTTATTGGTTCAATCCTGACCTCGTGTTACTGTATGTAAATATTGCGTGTAAATTGTCAGGTTTGATTGGCAGCCCAATGTACATCGTGTACATGTTTCTGGGATAGACTCCAGATTCTCTGCAACCTGAAGCCGATCATTCATCTTACTTAAAATGAACGACTGAATAATTGAGGTGAGTTGACAGAACCAACTTGTGAGAGTCCCAATTCTTTTATTTGTTCATAGAGGATCGAAGAGTAAGGATACATGACAGCAGCTTTCCCGGAAGAGCTGCATGCCAATGTAAAGATAACCTTCCGCTTATATGACCTTGGACACTTTTACTCAGCAAGTCAGCTGTGCCTCCGCCATCATCAGCAGCTGGCGTCGTTTCGCCTGACGCTTCAGTGGAAATGAGGTCTCATTACATTGTTCCTTGCATCACTACATGTTTCCTCGGTAGGAATGATTACGATGCAAAGATGAGACACGAGGAAAACAAATATGCAATTTAGGGGGTTTAAGAAGCACTCATTTTTTTGCATGTAGCAGAAACTGAAGCCAGACTGGTGCCATCTTGGATATAGATATAGATAGACAGATAGGTAGATAGATAGATATAGATATGAGTGTGAGTTTGTGTGTGTGTGTGTGTGTGTGTGTGTGTGTGTGTATTTCCAATTAATCACAAGTATCAGTGAATTGAGGTCTCATAGTACCAACTCTTACCAAGATGGTTGCCACCTGGCTTCAAAAGGTAAACATTAATTCATAATCCAGTAGTTTTATTTATTTGTTTGTTTGTTTATTTATCTTATTATTTATTTAAGTGTAGCATGGAGGTTAGCACATCAGCCTCACATCAAGAAGGTCCTGCATTTGAGTTCAGGGCTTGGGCGTTCGTGTGTGGAGTTTACTTGTTCGCTTGCCTGGGTTTCCTCAGTAAACTCCAGTTTTCTCCCATAGTCCAAAGACATGCAGTTTAGGCTAACTGGCTGTTCCAAATTGCCCCTAGGTGTGAATGTAAGTGTGAATGGTTGTTTGTGGGTTGCCCTGAGATATCATTGTCTGGCGAGCTGTTCAGGGTGTACCCCACCTTCGCCCAGTGTAGGCTGAGATAGGCACAGCCTCCCCGTGACCCTAGTAGCACCGTTAAGTGACTCAGCAAATAAGTGAGTGATTTAAACTGGTGAAAGATGCTCCTGCTTAGTTGGAATGAAGACCTGCATCCATACTGGCCCTATGTGTATAAGATTGGACATCCCTGGTCTATAGCATATTTCATAATATTTTCCTTAGTTCTTCATTTACCAGACACTTTTCTTCAAAGCACTTGTTCACGTAATAGTCTGAACACTTTCAGTGTCAAACTCTTCCCCTGAGATATCATTGGAGGACCTTGAGAACTTCATTCTCTCCTATTGTCTTTGCTCTTTTAAAACTGGCCAGCCAGACAGCACTATCAAGAAGCAGGGAGCGTTTAAATTCTGTAAAGATTGCTGAAGTTGGCCTTTAACACCAGGGCAGACCGAGAAGATTTTTAAATGCCGCAGAGACAGGTATGCCAGCTATGAAAGGAATGAGAGCTTTGCACTGGAAAACAGCTTGGCCTTTTATTACTCAAGATAAACGATGTGCTATGAATGTAAAGATAAAGAAAGGGGTAGAGCGAGGATAATGCTGGGGCAATTGCTCTTTTTTTAGAACTTGCAATCAGTAGGATCTGTCAAATTCTGAAGCGCTGAGTGAACAATAAAACATTTTTCTTTTTGATAAAACATCTATTTTTAAACTTCAGATCTGGTTAGATCTTTATAGAAGTGGTGCTAGTAATGAGAACTGATGCATAACACACACACACACACACTCACACACACACACACACACACAGATGGATCTGAGCAATGCACAAAGCCTCTGTAACAAATAATATCTTTTTCCATCATCTTGCTGCGAATAGCTTAGTTGAAGATACTGTACCACGCTGTGAATGCGAATGCTTAAAATACTTGTGTACAAAAGGACACAGTTCTCGAGAAATAGCATCAACTACACAGGGAATCTGATAAACCCTTATCTTTCATTTGCACATTAAAACAACTCATGCCATTTGACAGTAGCACATGAGCATATATATATATATATATATATATATATATATATATATAGAGATATATAGATAGAGAGATAGATAGATAGATAGATAGGTAGATAGATAGATAGATAGATAGATAGATAGATAGATAGATAGATAGATATATGAATGCTAGCGGAGGACACTCAGGTGTGTTCATTCAGTGTGTTTTCATAAAGTGCGTGGGTTGCTTTTTATCTCCCACT
>JAQMYF010000005.1:23438833-23450673 GCA_030014195.1 Neosilurus mollespiculum | reverse complement strand
GATAGATAGATAGATAGATAGGTAGATAGATAGATAGATAGATAGATAGATATATGAATGCTAGCGGAGGACACTCATGTGTGTTCATTCAGTGTGTTTTCATAAAGTGCGTGGGTTGCTTTTTATCTCCCACTATAGCTATCATTCAAATCACAGGGCCTCATTTCTTGTGAACAAACTGCGGTGCATCTAGATCTTTCCTAGGAGCCTGTGAATCAGGAATGCAAACTAATTGTTAGAGGAAACTCTTTAAAATCAACAGTGGTGTGTGTATAATGTAAATAAGGAATATTTGCCTCATTTTTAAAATTCCTTTTATACAACAGCAGTTTGGTAACATTGATAATTTTGTCCTTTTTAATTTTTAATTTTTAATTTTTTTTGACACCCATGTATACTTGTATTTGAATGCCGGGTGGCATGGTATCTCAGTGGTTAGCACCTTTAAATCACAGTGAGACTTCACAGCTAAGTGCCTTTCCATGTAGTGTTTGGCATGTTCTACCTGTGGGTTTCCTCTTGGTACTCTGGTTTCCCCCACAGTCAGAAGACTTGCACATTAGGTCAAGTGGCTTCCATGAATTTTCCATGGCTGTAAGTGGGAGACCTCCAGTACGAGGGTGATGGTGCGACAGATTACAACTTCTTAGTGAGCTTATGAACTTTTCAGCCAACCCTTGTAGACTTGTGACTTGTTTAGGGTGTACTCTGACCCTCGCTTAAAGTTGGCTGGGATTGGCTCCAGCTTTCCCCATGACCCTTAAAGAGAAGTGGTACAAATAGTCTATGGATGGATGGATGGATGGATGGGTGGATTGAACTGTTGTGTATCTCTTTCTTCTCCTTTAGGGGTTAATAATAAAAAAAAAAAATCAGCTTGTGATGTTACATTGAACCAGCGCTCTATCTCTCCCATGGTGAAACTCTGAAAGGAATTACTTTATTGACTAAGACTGCTTTAAAAATATTAAATAAACATCTCCTCACAGAAACCATCACCATAGCAACGCTGACACATGTATTTTTAAATGTGTTTATGTGGCTGGTACACCATGCAAGTCCTTGGTTAAGTAGTTCAAAATCAGAACAGTATGTGTAAACATTGAACAAATATGATATGATGGATAGTTTGGGGATCTGCAACCAAAACACTACGCTCTCTGAAGAAAAGCTATTAAACGGTACCTTTCTGTCTCACTATGATGTTACACTTAAAGGAGAACACATTGTTCATGGAGTATTCTGAGTTATATAAACATAAATCGTCTACCAATAAAGACTGCAGTGAAGAGCAATTGTTGGTTGTATTATTTTTACCAAGAAAATAAACCAGGATTTTATTGCCACTAATCAGCTCTCATCTGCTTCAAAAAGTGCTAGATCCAAAGCGAAATTTCACGATGATGACGTTGCCTCGCCCATAGTGTCTGTAATCCATTGCGGAACACGCAAGGTAGAGTTGAATAACAAACAATTGGCAATTGCTTAAGTGTATGCTTTTTGGTTGTTACCTGATACCTGATGGATACACACTCGCTGTATTGCTGGGAATTATAGTCAGAGTGTGGCACTGCTGGGATATACCACTTTCAAAGTCGGGGCTTTATCTGTTTTGCCTTTTTTTGTCTGCAAAATTTTACGTTTAACCTCCATTTGATTGTCTCGAGTCCAGTGGGTCTGGTATTACATATGGTAATGGTATGGTCTGGTCTGTATACCCATGAAAACTGAGAATGTTTACTTATGCTATAGCCTAGGCATAGCACATCTTTTTACAGGGTGGGTTACCAGGTCTTTCCGTAACCCTTCATAGCTCCTTGTGTTGCTAGACAGGGTAACTGAACTGTAACTGTTAAGTGGTAACTGTAACTGGTCTCTGGTGAATTAAAGACTAGTAAATGCTTCTACTTTAAATTTGTTTTACATATACACTCTTCCGAACATAACTTTCTTTTTTAGTTGTTTTCGGTTTCAGCTGGCCAAAAAAATGTGTGGTTTCATCAAAACCTTCTAATATAGATTATCATATGACTGTGTACTGGCTGTGTGTCATGTATTGTATTGAACCTGCCCTTAAAATGCAAATAAAACAAATCCAAGGTGCTTTCTTTTATGACTTTTTGCACTTTTTTCTCTGTATATTTTACATGTAACCTCCATTTGGTTGTCTCGAGTCCATTGGGTCTGGTTGAATTAGTCGTGTATTCCAGCATGAGCTGCTCAGCTTTGGTTTATGGGACAGCCACTATTTCAGCCTGCACTACTGGTTTGAAGTTAAACATGGATGTGTGTTTGAGATAGTGGGAAAACCTGCTATTTTTATAATACGTGTGTGAGATGGCAAGAGGCACATTACATGTAGGAAATATGCCGATTTTTTTGAAAGTGAAAGTGTAAATAGAGGTGCACAGTACCCCCTCTGGCCGCCTCTTTATAGAAGGGGCGGATTTGGGTGACCCGTGCATCATTTCGCGGGTTTTTCTTTGTTAAAAATGGGCGGATTCGCATGATATGTCATAATTTCATGTGTTTTTCTTTGTCACAAGAGGCGGATTTGCGTAACGTGCAAAAATTAGTCGCTTGATCTGTTCAAAACAAGCAAAAAGGGCCGAACTGCTTCCGAAGCTGCTATGTTCGCTCATATCCGAGCCACTCTGAGTTTTTTCCAATACGGCAAAAATCAATCATTTACCACAAATTCAACCGACTACCTCCAAAAATATTTTCAATTACCCTTGAACTAAAATTCGCTTGCACATTTGGCCGTGATTGCTTACATGTGAGCTAGGCTTAATACACTATCCCAACATCATTTATATATACCTGGCAACCATAGGCGGCTATGACTGTACAGAGCTGTCAAACATACCGCAGGGAATTCGGGATGGTGGGTACAGTACCCCATCAATACCCAGGAGAAAAGGAATAGTAGACAATTTCTTCTTTATATTGATCCCATCTCTACACACAGTACTGTACTGTACACCGACGGCCCAGTGCAGCGGCTTGGGGATTAGCCAGCTAAACAATAAGCAATGGGCGATGCCACGTCATCATTACATGACATCCCCAGCACTTTTATAGTTATTAAAATCCTATTTGTTTTTAACAACTGGTGATCCAAAGTGAGCCTTAATGTACTTTAAGTGTATTGTGTATTCATTTGGTCCTGGTGTGTTGTTTTAAGAATATTTCTTTTGAACTTTTAGCGTGTATCTGTTGCCTGTTATCTGGTAGGGTGCACTTAATGTTCATTTGTACTATTAGTCTAAACATTAATTATGTACCCGACATCGTAATAGGTAAACACTGCTATGTAAAATATACATATTAAAAGTACAAAGGGCATACCACTGAAGGTACCACCCAAATGAGCAGGGAAGGTGGAGTTTAGTACGTGTTGCACATGTAGTGTAGGTGTCACCACACTTCGCAGCAGAGATGAAGGTAGATAAAATGCTGGCTTGACTGAAACAAAGGCAGACAGTCCAAAGACACAGTCCAAAATTTTATTTAAAAAACAGGCAAAGTTCAGTAAATCAGGCAAACAGAATGTCTCATTTAAAATGAGGAGGCAGGCAAGCATCAAAACGCTGAGAGCAAACACAACAACACAAACGCTTGGGCTGCGTCCAAAATCACTTACTTCATTTCAGTTTAGTTTTATTTGTATAGTGATTTTTACAATTGACATTGTCACAAAGCAGTATTACATAGATAAATTGATTTAAGGAGGAATCTAAAAATTTTTCTACAGCCCCCTACACAACTCTCTACACATCCCTAACGAGCACGCCCGCGGCGACAGTGGTAAGGAAAAACTCCCTCAGTTGACACGAGGAAGAAACCTCGAGAGGAATCAGGCTCAAAAGGGAAACCCATCCTCATTTGGGTAAAACCATAAAATACAAACCATATAAAAAAAACTGCATTTCTTTACTTCTTCACTAATTCCTATTCACTATCTATGGACTAAATATAGAGGACTCAATGCAGTTAATTATATAATGCTGTCACACAATTAAAACATGATAATCTATCAAACACAGTGCATGATGGTATATATTACTTAGTCAGTCACTATCACTTGTACAATCCTTTTGTTTGTACAATGGATTACAGGACCCAGTGAGTCTATTATACAGTTCATCATTGCACTGGTAACAAGACACAACAACAACACTCCACACTGAGCCCTTATACAGTGCAGTTAATTACTGGGATGGGAACCAGGTGTGCAGAGGATGTGGTAAAGTCATGTCAAGTGGGAGTGCTAATAGTCAGATGACTGAGATTGATAAGGTGCATGCTGGGAAGTGTAGAGTGAGTTCTGAGTGTGCTGTAACAGTGGGTCATTGTAGCGTCTTCAACTAACCATCCTGTTCTTTCTTTCTTTTAAATAAAGAACCCCATCCATCAGCATTCTTTTTTAATCCTACTTTCTTTTGTTTTAAATTTCTGTAGTTTGACAACTTCCTTCAATTGCTTCATTCCTGTGTCCTGATTTTCATTAAAAAGTAATTCATAGTGTTTACTGGATAATAACTTTCAACAGGTCAAGGCCAGAATTATGAGTTATACGCTAAAGCAAATGAGTTTCTCGTTTTATTCCATTGTCATGGCTCCCTTCCATTCAGGAACGATGAATGGATGTCCATGGAAAAACAAAATACAGACATAAATTGGATGTGCGTCACAAGCATAAAAACAGTGTTCTCAGGCTGTAAAAGGGGAAATTGACATTGATACTCTGATGGCGTCCTGAAAGTCCGTCTGACTTGTTATTAAAAGACACACAAAGCTGCAGTGTTTTGGTCTGAACCAGACTTGCAGCCAGCTGTTTGTCCAGGCTGCGTGATTAAGCTGCTCCGCTTCTGCCACTTTCCTTTTAAAGCAGCTGTCAGGTCTCTGGAGAAACATCCAATTCACAGCCTGGATATTAGAGCATTGTTCAAGGACATTGGTACGCACGCACACACACACATACACACAAGTTTGCTGTCCAACAGACTGTTCTCTGCAAACACAAAACTCCAAATTTACCAAGCATGCAAGCTAAGCACTCTTCTTCGTGGCAGTAAGTCGTGGACAACTTATGGCAGGCAGAAGAAAAGGCTTAACAGTTTCCACCTTCGCTGTCTCAGGTGTATCCCGGGCATTCAATGGCAGGAGAGAGCGGAAGTCCTCCAGCACACTAGCATACCTAGCATGTATAGCCTACTAAGCCCAAGGTGTGTGTGTGTGTGTATATATATATATATATATATATATATATATACACACACACACACACACACATATACACATAAATATATATTTATATAGTACTTATATAGTACTCTGCGATGGCCTAGCGAGCTGTTCAGGGTGTACTCTGCCCTCGGCCCAGAGTCGGCGGAGATGGGTGCCAGCCTACCTCCAACCCTAATTAGGATTAAGTGGTTAAAAAAAATGAATGAATGAATAATTATATATAGTACTAGTATAACAAACAAGGATTTAGTAAAGGAAAGTAGTAATGGCTGATAAATCCTTACATGATAACACATTTCCAAAAGTATTAGTGAAAGTACATGTGATGCCACATTTCCAAAAGTATTAGTAAAGTATATTTCTAGAAGTTATATACTGTGGAAGAAAAAAATGGGGGTATCAGGTGCCACTGTGGGCGCTGTGAGTTTTTGGACCCATGAACTGTGGAAGGCCTATGGTCTGCCAGTCTGATATGTCATAATGCCATATATTTGGTCCTCCATAAATCTTATGCAAATATAGGAGAGCAGTTGTATGACTTACTGCACCATTTAATTATTGGATGATTTATGTGACTATTGTATGAGGAGTTTATTCACTAAAATGAATGTAGTGGGGGGTTATCGAACTTAGACACTTCAAGGTCATCTCGAGACATGATGTCATGAGGGACCAATCAGAGTCTAGAGTTAGAGGGTGGTAGACCAATCAGACTGGAATGGGCACTATATAAGCCAATGCAGAGCTGGTAGACGGGGTCCAAGATTTTTCTCTTGGACCAATTTCTTTTGTGTGAGTGATTGTATTGTATGCTTTTCTTTTCCTAAAGACTAAATAAAGATCTGAAAAAGGAATTTGGATCTCTTGCGTGATCTGGGCACTTTTCGCCACAACTATATAAAGTATCATCATCCTGTAGATCACTAACCAGCCAAGACAAATTGTTACCATCCACAATCACTGAATTTAGCATAACCATAGATGCAACAAAGGTTGAGTACATACTGCTTGACAACAATTTGAAACACTAACTAACGTTGGGTGTCATGGTGGCATAGTGGTTAGCATGTCCGCCTTACAGCAAAAAGGTCCTGGATTTGAGTTCCAGGCACGCCAAAGGTGTTTCAGTGTGGAGTTTACATGTTCTTTCCATGCTTCTGTGGATTTCCTCCTGTGATACTCTAGTTACCCTCCACAGTACAAAGACATGCACATTAGGCTATCTGGCTGTTTAAATTGCCCCTAGGGGTGACTGTAGGCATAATCGGTTGTTTGCGTTTTGGCACTGCAGAAGAATGGTGAACTATTGGGGTTGAGATCCGGTCTCCCCATGACCTTAGTAGGATATGCAACTGCATCCCATTGCATCCTGGAATTTTGAGTCCTGTCAGGTACAGATGCTCCTGAGAAGCAAAGGATGTATTTAGTGATAAAACAGTCAATTTCCAGCTGCAAGCAGACAATCTCTGAAATATAATGAAAAGCAAGGTCAGGAATGCAATTGTCAAGAACACACTAAATCCAAGGCTAGGCTGAATAATAACTTATAACAGTCAAGATAATAAAAAACAGACAGAGACTACAAACAGTGGGCTTGGCAACAGAACATGGTTACTGCAGAGCTTATCAAAAAAAAAAAAAAAAAAAAACAACAACAACTGTGAAACAAAGGAACATAAATTACGAGGAAGAGTGCACAAACAAACTGGGAACAGCTGCAACTAATAATGAGGGGAAGTGACTGGGTGTTGGGGTCATCAGCAGCCATGTTTTTAAGTTGCTGGGAGTTGTTGGGAATGGGAGCAGGTAAGACAAGTGAGACTGTGGACAAGTCAGTTTCACTAATACTACATGAGATTTCCTATCAACACTGTTTAGCAAATAGTGAAAATTAAGTTTTCGTATAACTATTTTAGGAGCTAACAGCAAAGTCTGATTGTTATCCCCAATGTTTGAGGCAGCTGTCTGAGAATTTAAGGAAGCAGGATGTGTGTGATTGACTCTGAGAAATAGAGAGATGGTATAGCTGTTCTAGTAGTGTATTCCCATATGTACCATATTATACCATGTAGGTTTGTTGTATAATTTCCATTGTAAGAGGTGTGTCTGTGTGTACGCTCTAATTTCCTGCTACCCTGCGCTCCCTGTCCAACATAAACATTTCTGAGTGTTTGGATAGCTCAAGTGCTATGAACAAATACCAGCTGAATACCCATCAATCAAACAGCTACATGGTTAACAGTATTTTTTTAGTCTTACCCTTCACTGATAAATCATGTCTTTACATATGAGCTAAAGCAAAGACAATATACTCAAGCTGGAAATATCTAAGCCAGTGTCATTCTGCAGGACTGAAGTTGGAATTGTCATAATGGACATAATAATTGACAGCTCCATGCTTATCCATGTTTTGCAGTGATTGTGAAACTCGCTAACACTAAACTGCTAGGTTTAATACTTGATCCAAATCAGATGATGACTTGGCAGCACTGTGAAGACATCGGCATTACCAACATTAGTCTTCTGGTGGGCGGCACGGTGGCATAGCGGTTAGTACGTCTGTCCCACAGCCAGAAAGTCCTGGGTTCGAATGCCGAGCTCAGGTGTTTCTGTGTGGAGTTTGCATGTTCTCTACATGCTTGCTTGGAATTCCTCTGGGTGATCCAGTTTCCTCCCACACAAGACATGCACATCAGACGAATTGGCTATTCCAGTTTGTGTGTGTGTTTGTGTTGCCCTGCAATTGTCTGGGGTGCTGTTTGGGTTGTACCCTGCCTTAGCACAGTGTCGGGTGAAATAGGGTCTAGGCTTCAATAAACTACATCATATAACTGTGCACAGGAAGTATGGTGGCTCAGGAGGTAGCAGTGTTGGCTTTGTAGAGTTTGTATGTTCTGCACAGGTTTCCTATGGGTACTCCAGTTTCCTCCCACAGTTCAAACACATGCATAATCAGAATTCTCCACTGGTGTGAATGTGAGTGTGTATGGATCCAGTGCAATAGACATATAATCTTTTCAGGGTGTACCACGTCTTTCATCCTGAAGGCAGATGGGTTTGGCTCCAGTTATTCTTAATAAATAAGTGGTATAGATATTGATTCGATGGATAAATCACTGTGCGCATAAATAATGAGGCTGTTATTACCTCCGCTAAGGAGGTTATGTTTTCACAGATCACAGATAGGGCAGTCTTCCTTGGTTTTACTGATGCTCTCTTTTTCCTCTTTCCACTTCCAATCTGGTGGTCACGTATCGCCATGAAACTTTTAGATTCTCTCAATATACTCAAAAGTCAGACCGAGTTTGATTTCTGTCTTCATCCAAAATCAATAAAGGTCTTATTTTGGTCATTGTATCCAGCCATGCCTTAAATAGCATAGCAGAGTACAGGCAGAGGAAGAACCAGCACATGGCTTTTGCAGTGCATGCACAATAGTGCTCATACATTCGTTGATTCAGGTAGGCAAGATTATTTTTTATGACTCTGTAGTGGCGAAATCATCAAAATTACAAACAAGACATGGTTAGAATTTTGTTGAAGATGTGAATAGGCGAAGGTGTATTTGTTTAACTTTCAACGAACTGAAAAAACAATTCAGTAGAAATCGGTGCTAGATGCTAGACTTAGCTTTTGTCGCTCAACATGAAACTAGCGCTAGCCACTAGCTTCTCAATATACACAGTGAGATGCAGTTTGTGAGGATGGGTGGTCTTCACATTGACTCCTAAGTAATTTTTTCCTTGTTTGTTTGTGTGCTTGTCAGCAACTTCCTGTCCACAGTTTTTGACAGATCAATCTAAATTTTCTTATCATCGGTTGGTGATTACCTAAGATGTTCCCATTAAATTTTTGTAAGAATCCATGCACTGATGACAATAAAAATGAGCAAAATTTTAACATTTGAGTTATCCCTTATAATGGGCGAAATAAATAAATAATAATAAAAAAACAACATCTCTGTCAGAACACATCCGATTTAAAGGATATCTGCTATGTGTATTCAGGATCAGAAGCTTTGATGTCGGACCAAGTTTCATACGGATCTGCACATTTGGCTGCGGTTTAAATTTAACGTGGAAAATCCCATTTAACAAGCTCAGAAGCAGGATAAAACGTGTTGTGCTTATGTGAGATCTTTATAGCTATGAGAAATTAAAGTCTCATCCAAATTGAGAAATTCAAAGGGATGAAATTGATGGAAACTTTACTTAAAAAAGTAACTAAGATGGCGTTGTATGGTACTTAATAGTGTTAGAAGCCAGAATGTAACTGACAGAGCACTGATTCAGTAAAATGTCATTGGTTTTCAGCTTTCTTCATTGAACTAGTTAACATTGTCAGATTGGATGATTGTTTAGATTTTGGTTCATATTGGTGGTTCGCATGGCGGCATAGTGGTTAGCTCACCCGGCTCACATCAATACGGTCCTGGGTTCGAGTCCCGAGCTCGAGCATTTCTGTGTGGCGTTTGCATGTTCTCCCCATGTTTGTGTGGGTTCCCTCTGGGCTCTCCAGTTTCCTCTCACAATCCAAAGATATGTTAAGCTGATTGACTGTTCCTAATTGCCCCTAAGTATGAGTGTGAATGGTTGTGTATGTGTGTGTGTTTAGGGTGTCGCTTTTTAATGGTGTCGGCTCCATCGTCCCCACTGGCAAATAAGTAACTAATAAGTGTTTGGGTTCATAACAGGGGTTGCTGGGCTTGGAGGAGGTTTGTGCTCTCCGAGTGCCATTGTTTAAATAATTTGATTCTTTGTCCTTTTTGCCTGCCAGACCTCTGCTGATCTTATAGATGGTCCCACATACCATACTGTGAATATTTGCACTTCCTGAAAAGTCTCACTCTGTATAGATAAAATAATCTCTCGAGGATACTACAGACATGTTTCCCAGGTCTGCTGCTGTAATCCTAAAGATATGTGTTCTTTGAGCTTCCTAGGACTTCAGTTCACATTATACTCATAACAAACACACTTTTACGCTTAGTACCGCTTTGTTTTACACTACACAAGGATTCATCAAGGAGTAATGTATATCATAAGAAGTTGCCTAGTGCCACATAGAAGTGTATGGCTTCCTTTTCGGTCTGGTTCCTCTAACAGTTAAAATGCTTCCTGGTTTGACTTGACACAATACTGGATTGATTTTTCTACTGTTGGTTTATTTGAATATACAGTGTGCACGTGTGTGTGTGTATGTGTGTATGTGTGTGTGTGTGTGTATGTGTGTGTGTGAGTGAATGCTCCCACATGCACATCTATCCCAATGCTATAACTGTGGAATGTGCCTCTTATTGCTTTGTAGCAGGTACTGGCATGATGAGCTAGTTTTTGACTCTTGTTGATGTTATGCATTCAGCATTGCTGAAAAAATCCCCGTTGAGCGCATTGTGTGTGTATGTGTGTGGGGGGGTTTCTTTTAGGTGTCTTGCGTGTTTCTGCTTTCATCCTTCATCTTCATGCACGACGTGGCAGAAAAAAACACACTCGGCTTTGAAATGCTCCCAGCGCGATTGTAGGCGTCAAGCATGAGCATGCTTCAAGGATTACATCCTGCATCTAAAATGACAACGATAAGGAGAAAAAATCCCTGAAGGTTTTTTGGGGGGGTTTCCTTTATGTTTCTCTGAGGTGGATGACTCTTAACAAAGAAGAAAAAAATAGATATGTTTTCAAAAAGTGGTGGAAGCAAAAACAACGTGGATGACACTAACAAGCATGACACCCAAGTAAGCTCACTCACTCACTCATTTGCTGCTCACCAGACCATCATAGGGCAACACCCATACAACCATTTACACTCATGCTCACACCTCGGGAAATTTGGATCAGCCAAATAGCCTGATGTGGATGTCTTTCTCTGTAGGGGGAAACTAGAGTACCCGAAGGAACTCTTTATTTGTTTTTGAACTGTGGGAGGAATCCGGAGCACCTGGAGGAAACCCACACAGGCACAGGGAGAACATTCAAACTCCACACAGGAAGCCTGGGAAACGAACCCAGGCCTTTGTGCTATGAGGCAGACTTGCTAACCAATGCACTACCATGCCGCCCTATATATTTATTTTTTTTAACTAATACTACTGGAGAAACTTCTAATGTATTCCTTACAATGTCAGGTCATGATTAGCTTTTTTTTTTGTTATTATATATTATACACTTTGTATATCATCATCATCATCATCTACTTCCGCTTGATCCGGGGTCGAGTTGCGGGGGCAGCAGCCTAAGCAGTGAGGTCCAGACGTCCCTCTCCCCAGCCACTTCCTCCAGCTCTTTCAGGTAGACACCGAGGCGTTCCCAGACCAGCCGAGAGACATAGTCCCTCCAGCTTGTTCTGGGTCAACTCCGGGGTCTCTTCCCGGTTGGACATGCCCAAAACACCAGACCAGGTTGGCGTTCGGGAGGCATTCTAATGAGATGCCCGAGCCACCTCAACTGACTCCTGTCAACTCTCCTCCCGGATGGCTGAGCTTTTCACCCTATCTCTAAGGGAGAGCCCTGCCACCCTGTGAAGGAAGCTCATTTCAGCCGCCTGTATCCGCGATCTTGTTCTTTCGGTCACTACCCAAAGCTCGTGACCAT
>JAQMYF010000005.1:23416819-23436551 GCA_030014195.1 Neosilurus mollespiculum | reverse complement strand
ACACACACACACACACACACACACACACACACACACACACACACACACACACACACATATACACACACACACACACATATACACACACACACACACACACAAATAATCAAAAGCCAGTCAAGGTAAAGTGCTTCTCTTTGTGTGGTCTGCTTCTATTATTACCAGTATCTAGTAGTATTGTATCGTATTGGCCAGCAGCCAAGTGGTGTGTGGGTGGATTTCAGACTTCTTGCTCTGGGAAATTAATGAGCTGATCACAGTGAGGAGTATTCCTTATGGACAGGATCTACACTACACAGAAATGTAATAACATCATGAGAATGCATGGCACGAGGATGGTGGTGGTGGTGCCGGTCTCCAGTCATTTGTGTTGTGCACAATATATTCTGCAATAATATGGAGTTTTGCAAGCAGATGCAGTATGCAGGAATGATCCTGACCTAAAATTGATTACGACTGAATTATTTTCTGAAATTTATGACTATTAACCCCAATATATTTGCAGTATTTTAATGTTTATTTAGAAAATAAATGCTAACTTATGAGAAAATCGGTGTAGTTTCGTCAGATTTTCTCATTTGCTGAACCGCTTAATCCTATTAGAGTCCCGGGGAGGCTGAAGCCTATCTCAGCCAACAGTCGGCGGAGTTGGGGTAAACCCTGAACTGCTCGCCAGACATTCGCACACTACCATTCACAATCATACTCACACCTAGGGAAAATTTGGAGCAACCAATTATTCTATGTACATGTCTTTGGACTGTGGGAGGAAACCAGAGTACACAGAGGAAACCCACATAAGCACGGGGAAAACATGCACAGTGTACACAAAAACACATGAGCATGGGACTTGAACCCAGGACCTTCTTACTGTGAGGGGTATGTGCTAAACACCGTGTCACCATGCCAACCTAGTCTGATTTTGATATGCAAAAATATATATTTAATATTAATTTTTTACTTTTATTTTAAGTATGAAATAAGAGTGGATAAATAAATTTGCAATAGAATTTAAAAATATACTTCAAATATAAATGAATCATCTGATGAATCTTTTTTGTACTGAGATATATAGGATGAGTGAGGTCAGAGTATGACCAGACTTTGTAAGGAAGGCTATTGTAACTTAAATAATCACTCTTTGCATCCATGCAAAGCTGAAAAGCATCTCAGATATTGGTGTTTTTGGGCTACAACAGCAGTGGATGCATCTGAACGTATCAACATAGAACAGAAATATGAGGCTGCATGCGACCCAGGCTCCCAAAACTAGGTAGCTAAAGATGAAAAGACCAGACGATGATTTTCTGGTCATCAACTCTCTAAGTGAAACTACAGACTTTTTAAGTGGCAGGACTTTCAATCAGTAACCGGAGTAACAAGAAACTTTAGCATGTGACGTGTGACAATACCTCGCAAAGTGTTCCTTTCATAACTCAGGCTTATAGAAAAACAGGTGTGTGCAGACGCAAGGGTGTGATCATTCGCGGTAGCCGTGTCCACAGGCCATGGTGTGGTTCGAGTAACGCAGTCTGTGAATGTATAGTGTGCAGCTCAGAAGCGCCGTCTGGTGCCAACATGGCATCATTTCATTCATTCATTCATTCATTCATTCATTCATTTTCTAAGCCGCTTAATCCTAATTAGAGTTGAGGGTAGCCTGGTGCCCATCTGAGCCCACTCTGACATAATTTAATCGATAATAACTTACTACCAGCTGCATTAGGGTGGTGTATGACATGACTACATACAATTATAGGAACATGTTTGTTACAGGAAATCCACAATTTCTATAGTATGTACATATATTTAGATTCACATTTGGCATCTGACGCCCTTAACCAGAGCAACTTACATTTTTTATGCAACTGAGAGTTAAGGGCCTTGATCTAGGGCCCAACAGTGGTGTCATAGTACTGAGGTTTGACCCCCCTGACCTTTGGATAAGTACGCCAGAGCCTTACCCACCTGTGCCACCACTGCCCCATATATTATCACATCACTGTACATGTATTCCTGTATATTCATTGTACCTGGATAGCACATGTTCATCTAGTAGTGGGATGGCCCATGTATTTGGTAGGCCACTTAGCACAACACTCAGCGGCATACTGTCTCTCTGTCTGTTGCACTGGGATGAAGGACCAAAAGGAACAAAATTTCTGATTGTGGCCCTGGGACATACAAATGCAATATCTAATTAGCACTAAATAAAAACAGATAAATTTATATTTATATTTATATTTACATTTACACATCCATTGGATGGATTTTTAGATATTTCCCATCCGACAAGTCAAACATCCTAACTAGCAGCAGTCTTTAAATAATAGTCAACTTTAAACCAACCCTGATAGACTTGCAATATTCGTTCACTCATTAATTTGCCAAACCACTTAACCCAATAGAGTCAGTGGAAAGCTGGAACCTCAGTATCTCAGCCGACTCTGGGCATAGGTACTTCCTGAACAACTCGTCGGTCCATCGCAGGGCCAACACACACACACAACGGTTCACATTCACACTCACATCTAGGGGCAATTCTTTAGGAGAAAACCAGTGTACCCAGAGGATGCATGCATCCTCTGGGTACATGCATAGGAATGTAACCTCCACACAAAAACGTCCTCATCAAGCCTGGAACCTTGTTTCTGTGATGTAAACATGCTAACCACTACATCCCTCACTCGAAATATAGTTCTCCATTACATGAAGCACAAACTGTCACATATTTCAACTTGCTAAGCGCAAAGCCTAATTACTTAAATATGGCTTCAACATTCGTGAACAGAAACGAATATATCACAAAAGATGATGGTGATGGATGGTACCCTGGGGGTTGGCATCTGAGTATGAGCTCCTTTTCTTGTTTCCTCTGTAACAACCACACATTTAACCTGCAGCTTCAGTTCTGCTGTTTCAACATGCAATGGTAGGTGACTAAGCACAGTTGGTTCTCCTTGTATAAACATGGAGGCTAACATCATGAAAGTGATATACAGTTTTCATAAGAACAGCTATAAATAATGAACCCAGTCAGGGCTGCCGAGGCCTCACATAAAAATGTAGGTGTGCCCTGTGTCGCCAGACTGAAATATGTACATAGAAACAATACAACCCCAAATAATAGGGAACAAATCTTTTATTTTAACACTATAAACATCGGTGGTGGTCTGAAGCTCTCCACATATAAAGAGGAATAAATAATACCTCAAGGTAAATAAGCTCCTTAAAGCATGCCAAGCTGGGCCTTGCTTTAGTGTTTAGAGTGTCAGTTTAGCATCTTATAGCTACCATTTGACTAATTTTGGCATTCGATCCTCATTATACGCGCATAATGTCCCATAGTTGTATTTTATAACCCAGTCATTAACATGTGGAGCCTACGCTTTCAAATAATCAAAGATTAAACAGTGTGCTGTGGTATCAGCCCATCCGTGGCACTGTAATTTGCTGAAATGTGATGATTCAGGCAGTATAATATACCTCCAGGGTCTGGGGATGAACTCTGTCTCACTGACATCACAGGAGTCTTACTGTAATTACTGGTAATGGCTGATTTATCAAAGGAACATTAGAGACAGCTTCAAAGAGCTCTCTGCCAAGCATGTGCATTAAGCTGAACTAACCGCTGCACTGATGTTGCTTTTTCCCTCCCAGAGCGATCCTCTGTTCACATAGACGCGACATCAAAATGTCTGAGAACATTGGGGGAAGATCCCACATCCTAAGGTAATGGAGAGAACACTTAACGGACCTTTTTATGTTTTTTTAAGATCAGATCATGTTTTTGGAAAATGTGACCATGTCTGATACATTCAAGGGTTACGCTGTATTCAAGGTTCAAGAGTCTTTATTGTCATTATGTTCACACGTAACGAGATTTTGTATGAGACTCTCAGCTTTAATAAGGTACAATCAAGAAGCCATAAACTGCTGTTAACACCATCAAGAGCAAGACATAAACACAAGTAATTACATACACAAAAAGTAAACTTTTGAATAGAAATATAAAATAGAAATATAAACTGTAAACACTAAACTCTAAACACCTGTGAATAAAAATTGAGCACTGGCATATTCGCCGGACATGTCACCCATAGAGAATGTTCGAAGAGTAGTGGAATAACATTCCACAGGCCACAATCGACAACCTGGTCAACTCAATGCAAAGAAGACGTGTTGCTCCACGGGAAAAAATGGGGGACACACGAGATATTGAGTGGTGAATTTCTTCAACCCTGTCCCCATCGTGTTCACATGAATGTCACTGATTTCCAGATGCCCCTATCAAAATCAAATGGACTGTTATCTGTAGCATATTGGACAACAAAATGATTTTTGAATGATTTAATATATTATGCAACCCCTAATGCTAGGAAAATTTGTAAGTGTTACATGGGGCATTTATATTTTTGGTCAGTGTAGTTAAGTGATGATATACTGGACGACATGATGGCGTAGTGGTTAGCACTTCCACCTCACAGCAAGAAGGTCTTGGGTTTGAGCCCCATGCTCGGCGAGGGCATTTCTGTGTAGAGGTTACATGTTCTCACTGTGCTAACATGGGTTTCCTCTGGGTGCTCCGGTTTCCTCCCACAGTCCAAAGACATGCACATTAGATTATCTGGCTGGTTCAAATTGCCCTTAAGTGTGAATCTTTGTGTGTCTGTGTTGCCTTGCAATAGTCTGGTGAGCTGTTCCTTCGCCTGGAGTCAGCTGACATAGGCTCCAGTTTCCCTGTGACCCTTATAAAGAATAAAGTACTTTCTGCCCTTGTGTGATGTGTTATATATTAACTGTAATATAATTTCATCTCTGGACCGTCACTAAATCTCCCATACAAACAAGCACATAAGGCAGGGTACATTCTGAACAGCTTGCCAGACCTTTGCAGGGCCAACACACACAAACATTCACACACACATTAGGGGCAATTTGGAACAGCCAGTTAGCCTAATGTGCATGTCTTTAGACTGTGGGAGGAAACCAGAGCACCCAGAGGAAACCCACGCAAGCACTGTGAGAACATGCAAACTCCACACAATAATGCACTCTCTGCTGCAGCGTTGCCTAACCACTAAACCACTAAAGCCACCATGCCGCCCTGATAGACAAAGTAATGAATTTACAGTACTGATAGTGGAGTTATGAATCATTACAGCATACAGATATGGTGCATGATTGACTTTCTCTTTCGCTTGAAAACATCTCTTCTCTCCTGAGACTCGGTGCATCTTACTGATTTCCCTTTTATTAGAATAAGATGGCAGCTGCCCAGTTGCCTGGGTTTGTGTGTGTGACCTTGAGGCGGCCCATTTTTATATGGCATCCAACCAAAAAGCATTAACATAGCCAACATGTTTACTGCCTTAATTTACTGTTGAAACAGATTGTTACTCTAACTGGTGTTTGCTGTAATCACCATATTTTAAAGATCCACATTTTATTTATCCATAAAAAGGACAAATGGCTTGATCATATTTAATCTGACGGTGTCTGAGCTAAGTTGAACTGAAAAAGTGAATAAACAATCTTCAGAATTACACTGGTGCCAAAATCCAGGATACTTGTGATTGCTGCCATGGAAACTATAATGCAGTGACTGCCTATAACCTGTCACTGGAATCATCATAAGCAAGCACCTAGCGCTGGTCTCCCTGCTAGAACCAGATGTAGAGCTTCCAGGAAAAGCAGATGCTCCTGTCACTGGTTCTGGAGGAGGCTAGTGTCCAGTGTCATTGTCCGGCAATGATGATGAAGATAATCTACTCCTATTTCCAGCAGCAGGCTGGAATCCTTCCCCTTTGTTTGATCTCTCTGGCTATATAGACTACCCAAACACACAAAATAATGGTTTAGGACCAACTATGTTCAACATGGGGATAATTGAGCAGCAACTGGAGCAGCCAGTGGTATTGGTACCCAAGTCTGAAAGGCTAATCAGGTTCTGTGTATAACACAGGAAATAAAAGTGGTTTCTCAATAAGATGCCTATCTAATGCTTCGCTTTGAAGAGTTGCTCAATCAGTTAGGCGCAGCTCACTTTTGTTCAACACTGGATTTGGAACTTGACTGCCATGTCCCAAGAAAAAAACAGCCCTTTCCACTCTGTTTGGGATCCAATTTGTGACACTTTCCCTTTGGGCTGTTTGGAGCCCCAGCAACATTTTAACATGATATGGACAGAATCTTGTGTCTGCTGCTGCTGACCCAAATGATACCATTACTTACATTTATGGCATTTGGCAGACACTCTTATCCAGAGCAACCTACATTTATCAGTTTTATACAGCTGAGCAATTACGTGGTTAAGGGCCTTGCTCAAGGGCCCAACAGTGGCAGCATGGTGATACTGGGGAGTGAACCCTTGACCTTTTCGATCAGTAACCCAGAGCCTTTACCACTGAGCCACCACCGTGACTTGAGATGGGCTGGGCTTACAGCAAATCCAAAGAATTGTGCAACTGGACAGACAAACGTACAGTTTCCCGGCTTCCACCTGGGTCATGGGCAGGTGTGTCCCCAAATTGATAAGACGGCAGTGGCTGCAGCCTGCCCGAGGTCTACAACCAAAGAAGGGTTGAGGCAGTATTTGGGGCTGGCTGGCTATTTTAGAATGTTTGTGCCTAATTTTTTAGATGTCACTAGCCTGCTGACTGACCTTATTATAAAGGAAGCACCAAATCTGGTCCAGTGGATGGAGCGGTGTGAACAGGCTAAAGAAAAACTGGTAACGGCAATTTTGTGTATGGGCCCACTGTTGCATTTACCTGACTTTTCTGTCCCTTTTTTCTTGCAGATGGATGCATCAGACAGAGCACTGAGACCCATTTTGTCCCACGTGGTGTACCCATGCTGTACATCAGCCGCAAGCTTTCCATATGCAGGAGAGCAACTATAGCACCATGGTTAAGGAGTATCCGGTCATCAGGTAGGCAGTCCTCACTCTCTGGTACTACTTTTCAGCACTTTTGTTCGAAACATGACATGCTCCATTGGTTCTACTGATTGACAGATCACTTTGTGTGTGAATCACTTCTGTTATCTAGTATTACAGACCTTTAAATTCGAGGTGATCGGGGCGCAAATCGCAAAACTGATTACTGCTCCTGCTGAGTAGGCAGCCCTGAGTGGTGGGGGTACGTTGCAACACTTTCTCTGTACTGCAGCTTATGAAAGAATGGAAGTGGAAATCTTTAGGGTAAACCTGTGAGACCCTCCATGATACCTTGTGAACATTTATATTTGGCAATTGGCTAGCAGTCATTGGTTTGCTTTGGATGTCATTTCTATGTTAGCCTTCCTATAAGTTTTGCCTGGTATCAGGTTGATTTTCCATCATACAGAAAATCAATGGCTATAAATATGAAGCCGGTAAGGTCAGCGATCTGCCAGAATTTTCCTGAACATAGCATCTCGCTATAGCAGCAATCTCGCTTGCAGCCTCCTTACAGTGGCTGTCCTTTTAGCACTGCGGCATTATTTATGTTCTCATTAGCCATTTTTACCTCTGCTGAGGCGATGTTTCAAGAAATTACCCGCTGGGGAGTTCAGAGCGGATACACACATATAACACAGCAGCAGATTGGCCCGTAAAATTGTAATTTGTGTGTATGGAGGCAAGCAACACAACCATGCAGCTTATTTGACTTTTTTTTTATATTCTTATCATTCACCTGTATCAGAGTTGCTGATACTGCAGAAAATATAAAGTAATAAAAGAAGGGCTTTGTTTGTAGACATAAAAGAGTGTAACTTTTATGATTACAGTGCTAGAACACACACATGGACTACACAATTTAATAAAGTACTGATGAATGAGAGTGTTTTACTACTATTACTTGAAAAAAGGAAGAAAAATTCAGTCCAGTTACAATCTATATCATGAAAAAAGAAAAAAATCTGTAGTCAGAGCAACGATGTAAACAAGGAGTAACGTGGTACATTCCGGCTTAACCAAGGCCATATAGTTGTGACCACAGAGGGAGCATGTGAGGGTCGGGTTTTTAATCATCATGTCACACCCAGCTTTTAAAGTGAACTGTTGACATCCCAAGGGAATGTCATTTGAAGGGGATGGCTCTGAATGTGTAAGTAGCTAATGATAGGAAAAAGAAAGGCACGAGGTAGTCTATCACCAAGCCATAAGCAGAAACTGCTGTCTGTGTGTTTGTATGTGTTTGTGTGCATGTGTTGTGGTAACAAGTCACAGACATTTAGCTGACTGTTTGGAGGCTGTCATGATCCGCGCGCGCGTGTGTGTGTGTGTGTGTGTGTGTGTGTGTGTGCATCTCTCGAGAATGTAAGTGTGGGTGTGTATCCAGAAGCCTGTTTACTGAACATGAGTGTTTTAATGGGATTCTCGAGATAATTGTGTGCACTACCAAATTAGGATGTATAAAAATGGGTGGATTAGTTTTACAGCGAGATTTAACACTCCACTATGATTTAAAAAGCTGACGTAAACACAGTGTGCTTGTGTTTTTTGGAAATAAAGGGGCCTGGACAGGGTCCTACCTGCTAAAATACATACAGAAGAGGATACATGGAAGCCAAATGCCTTCACACATACACGATTTTCAACACACACACACACACACACACACACACACACACACACACACACATGCATTCATTGGCATGAAAGGGCCAAATATCCAGAAATCCCAGAATTTACATTTTTTTTTAAATGAGTACAACTTGTGTAGTGATTAGCGTGTGCGCCTCACGAGCAAGAAGATCCTGGGTTCAAGTCCCAAGCATTGTGGGGCTTCTGTGTGTTTCCGCCGGGTACTCTGGTTTCCTCCCACAGTCCAAAGACATGCACAATAGGCTAATTGGTTGTTTAATTTGCCCCTAAATGTAACTGTGAATGGTTTGTTGGCTCTGCAATGGACTGGCAGGCTGTTTAGGGTGTAGCCTGCTTTCGCCCAGAGTCAGCTGAAATAAAATGGTTGTGTGTGTTGGTCCTGTGATGAATAGGGAGTAGCCCAGAGTCGGAAGAGACAGGCTCCAGCCTCCTTGCCACCCTTACAGGATTAAGTGGATCAGCAAATAAGTGTATTTTGAGGCACACAATTGTATTAGGTGAGTTTTTAGGGGTATTAGTTTTTCTTCACTGACCTAAGAAGCAAAAACATGTTCCAGCAGGACCTCCAATACAAGGTTGGTCAAGATGTGAGTGGAAAAGACCATGTGGCCTGCGCCGAGCCACTGTCCACCGCAGTCTTTGTGTGAAATGTTGAATTTGCTGTAATATGGGCCACTCCTTGTACTTTCACAAAAACTTTTTCTCATATAAACAAGTGCATGTCGGTTATTTTATTTTACTTGGAACTACATTTAATTTTTTGAGCCAGTGACCAAATGTATGCCAGATGTTAATTTGCAATGTTCCACTTGGGATTCCAAATGACTGTGGCTCAAACGTAGTGTTCAGTCTCACACTTTCAAATTCAGGGATCTTTGCAGAACTATAAAGATGTAGTGATGCGAGTAAAAGGGAAACTTGTGAATGGAAATGATATAAAATACACATTTATAGTTTAATTGGTAAGAGAGTTTGTTGTAAAATGGGCATCAGAAGCCTCTGTTTTTGATAGACGTTCCCTGGCTGCCATTCATTGGAATATGAGCCGGTTTGATCATTCTCTGTGGCTAAACACACATACACACCCACTTACATATCTATTTAATGAGATGCTGGCAAACATTTTCAAATGTAATCAGCTGAGCTCCCAGTCGCACAGGAAGACATGCCACACAAGTCCTGATAGCTGTAATTTATACACACTATTTAATAATAAATATAATATAGAAATTCTACAGTGAATTCCAAATGATCAGGTAACACACTTCCTGTTTTCAAAAACAAAAAAACCAAACCGGTAACATGTTTTTGGGATTTTGAGTCTGGTTTATCATTACATATAATTCACATGAAGATGAAAATGATAAGCTTGTATGTGTATTCTAAACATGCAAATAGTTTGCTTTGCACAGGAAATGTTGGCAAAGTGGTTTCTCAAAGAGTTTGAGAAGTAAACTTTTAGGCTTATTTCATTTTTCAACCTTTTATAAGGTCGCGGGAAGATTGGAGTCCTTCCCAGGCGGGGGTACACACTGAACAGCACGCAAGACCACTGCATAGGGCAACACAGACAAACAACCACTCACACTGGCATCCATTCATACTCACGCTCACAACTAGGGGCGATTTGGAACAGCCAATTAGCCTATTGTGCATGTTTTTGGACTGGGGAGGAAACCAGAGCACCTGGAGGAAACCCACACAAGCATGGGGAGAACATGCAAGCTCCACACAGAAATGCCCGTGCTGGGAATCAAACCCAGACCTTCTTGCTATGAGGCAAACATGCAAATCACAAATGTCCAATTAGCCAAATGTACATTTCTTTGGAATTTGGGAGGAAACTGGAGCACCTGGAGGAAACACATGCAATCATGGGGAGAACATGCAAACTCCACAGAGAAATGCCCTCGCCAGGCAAGGGGCTCGAACCCAGGACCTTCTTACTGTGGGGCAGGAATGCTAATCACTCTGCAACTGTGTCGCCCATGCAACATTTAAAAAGACCTAAATAGTAGAAAGACATGAATGCATTTATTCATAAATACAATATTTATTTCAACAACAGTGCAGTTCAGTGCTGGGTGTCTGCGTTGGTTCTGTATGCATTTGCATGCGTAAGACATCTTCTTCGAAACTCTCCTTTTCATTCCAGTCAAATTGAAATAAGTAGACAGAGCTACAGTGCTGCAGTCTGCGGTGAGTCATGAGGAAGTAGATGAGAGAGGTAGAGGGAGGACAAACAGATGGGTGGGACATATTGATGAATGAGTACAGCATGCTTTCTATCACAAAAATGACTAGACCAAGCCTCCGCCACTACCTACACACCAAGAGATGGTGTTCACTCAACACTGAGTGGGCTGGAAGAAACACAGAGTACGTGGAGAAAGAGAGAGAGAGAGAGAGAGAGAGAGAGAGAGAGAGAGAGAAAGAGAGAGAGAGAGAAAACACATCACACCGCAATCCACATTCCGGATCATTAAAAATATTCACCTGAACAGCTGATATGACTGATGAAATGTATCCATTACACCATGTCAATGCCAGGTGCAGTAATCATTCCTAGAACCTGCTTAAATTATTTTATTAATATTATTAGCAGTGCCACCTCACATGCTCCAACCCCAGATTATTGTGTGTTCTGCACATAATCTCCGGTTTCCTCCCAGAAAACATGACAATGGGTGGATTGTCTATAAGTGTGAATGTGTGTGATGGACATCCCATCCTGGGTGTATTCCTGCCTGACACTCAGCGTTCCTGGGATAGGCTCTGAATCCACCGTAACCCTAGATATAATTACCGTAAATTATTATTTTAACCAACCTCCTATTTATTTGATGCATCATTTAATTGCAGTATCTTACTTAATATTATACACAATATTCGGTTTTTGATTAATGTTACCACAACAACATTTCATTCATGCATTCATTCATTATTCCAAACTTAATCCTACTAGAGCCATGGAGTGGCTGGAGCCTATCTCAGCCGACTCTGGTCGAAGGTAGGGTACACCCTGAACAGCTCGCCAGTCCATCGAAGGGCCAACATACACCCAACCAAACACACTCACGCCTTAAGTGTTTTTTTCTAATCAATCAATCAGACATTATTAGTACAGCACTTTTCACACACCCACATTTAGCACAAAGTGTTTCCTCCTGTGCTACATTTACATTTGGAGGCCAACACAAGTTGCACATGCACAATAGGCTAATTGGCTGTTCCAAATTGCCCTATCTGGGTGTGAATGGTTGCTGTAGGTTGACCCTGTGATGGTATGGCGAGGTGTTCAGGGTGTACCCCTTTTTTGTCCAGTGTTGGCTGAGATAGACTCCTGCCTTCCCACAATTCTAGTAGGAGTAAGCGGTTTGGCGAATGAGTAAGTGATGAGCAAAATAGCTTAATCTGAAGACCTTGGAGTTCTAGATTGCTCATAGGTTAAATGCTAATTTGCTAAATGAGTAGCATTAGGACCAATAAGGGCTTTATAAACGAAAAAAATAAAAAATAAATAAATCTTAGAATCAATTCTGAAGCACACCGGTAGCCAATGTAGAGCCTTTAAAATTGATGTGATGTGCACAGTCTTTCTGTTCGTCATCAGCAAATGTACAGCTGAGACCTGCACTAACTGTAGCAGTGCAATGTTCCCTTATAAGAAGACCAGAACGAAGAGAATTGTAATATTCAATTCTGCAGGTGATGAAAGCATCAATCAGAATCTCTGTGTCTGCTTACGAGAGAAAAGGTCACAATTTTCCGTTATCTTCAATTTAAAATTGCCTCAATGCTTTGGGACTGATAACTAGTACCTCTGTATTGTAATGGTTGAGCTGCAAAAAGTTTCCTGCCATCCATGACTTAATTTAAAAGGGCATCAGTTGGCCCTGTGTCATCAGAAAACATGTAGAGCTGCATATTATTTGCATAACGGTGGAAATTTATGTCTCCTGATGATGTCCCCAAGTGGCAGCATATAAAGATTAAAAAGAACTGAGATTAATAAGATTGAAACTAATTAAAAAGAGTAAGAGCCCGGACTGACATTTTCACCACCAGTCATAATGGTTATGCAAAGGCAGTGTTAATATTGACTAGTGGCGCTTTAATCTTTGTACACTTTGCAATGCGCCATAGAACAACCTTTGCAGAAAGGACAGTGTATTCACCACTGTAAGCTGTATCCAGTAATCCAAATGTACCTGTCATCATATTTGTTTGGTTATTATGTAGGTTTAGAGCAGGGGTCTCAAACTCGATTTACCTGGAGGCAGAGTCTGGGTGAGGCTGGGCCGCATCAGGTTTTCCACAAGAAAAGATCTGTTTTTAAATTTTCAATCTTATCAAATCTCTTTATTTTTATTTTTTTAACACAAAATAAGATGAAAAATAAATAAACAAATTAAGAATTAATAAGAAAATAAATCAATCAATCAATAATAAATAAATAAATAATAATAATGAAAATAATAATAATCTTAATAATAATAATTAGATTTGTCTGGTCAGCGACTATATGAGGTTTCTTCAGTCTTCTATATCTGCTGTATTCAGATTCTAATGTCTGTATTAACAGTTCTTTAACCTTCAACCTTCTTCTGGAAATAAATTGTCCTGAACATGAATGGAACATTAAAGAACATGAATTGTTCTTCTGAACATGGCCTCTCTTGCCTTGAAGTTTCAATCAAGCGTTTAGCCGACACCCGGAGAACGTCATTTTCGCTTCCTTTTTCTTGTAACCGCAGAACGGTGGTCAGCAGATAAAAGCCCGGTAGCAGCCTCCTGTGTTTTTACGCTTGATGTTCATGTCTTTCATGATGACATAAACACCATGGCATTTGTAGATGGTAGAAAGTACGGGGATAGCAAGCGCAAAAAAGGCAAATGCTCACAGACTGTTATCCGCCGTGCTGCTGTTGCAGGAAAAGGAAGCGGAAATGACACCGTGCTGCTGTTGATGTCATTTGTTTTGACTCCTTTTTACAGCATATAGAAATATATGTATTGTTTATTGTGTGAGGCGATGCAAATACAATGCAAATAAAAAACAATGACCCACAAATATCGGTGTGACCCTATAACTGTTCCGGGTAACCGGGGACTGTTATTGCTGATGGTGTCGTTGTGTGACTGCAGATTCTACATTCGGCTGCATTGAGTTCCTACTTTTCTTTTATCCCGCCGCATGCAAATTTGACACTTTGATTCATTTTATCAGAGAGAGAGAGAGAGAGAGAGAGAGAGACCCTATATTAACTCTCTAAGTGCCATTGACGTGTGTGTATAAATAAATAAATAAATAAACAAACAAACAAACAAATTTATTTATTTATTCATTCATTCATTCATTCATTTATTTATTTACATTTATATACGTGTATATATACATATAATGTCCCGCTGGGCAGAAACTTAAAAAGTGTTGTGAACGCAGCGCATTGGGCCGAATGTCTGCGTGAGTCCAGTAGAATCGAGGCAGCCAGCCAGGCCTGGAAGAAAAGTATTCATGGCAACACTGCTGTAACTTTCACTCATTGAGAAATGTTTCTCTGCTTGCAACAAACCCGGCCGATGTCCCGCCCCCAAGAGCCATATACCCACCGTGCTTGGTAGGTTCGTTCAGCTCCGCCCACAACACTGTTAAGTGCCAAACATATCAAACTTGCGGGCCGTAGTAACATTAAACTTTCATATTAAGGCGGGGGCCACAAACTATCATTCTGCGGGCCGCGAGTTTGAGACCCCTGGTTTAGAGTCTGCTAACTGAGCATGCAGGTTGGTAGAGTCAAATCCACTTCTGGACGTTCCCAGATTGCATGTCCAAATCCATAAATTGAATCTTTGTTTCCCTTACTTGCATGCCATCCTTGCATCTTAGTCCCTTCTACAGAGGAAACAAGGAGAGATGCAAGGAAATTATGTTAGAAGCATGGAATCGAAGAAATGTGTTTTAGGAGAAATCCTCTGAAATGTCAAGCCATTGCTGATGACGGATCCGTTGCTGATGATGGTGACACAGGTGACCTGCTGTGTAAGTGTCTGAAGTCCTATAAGCAGAGGGTTATTTATATATTGGCATGCAGCTCTTCCGGGAAGACTGCTCTTGTGTGTCCTCATTCATTGCTCCTGATGGGAGCCCACAGTAAGTTCCAGTTTGAGTGAGGAACGATGAAAGCCAAATAAGGCCTCTGAGAAGAATTCCTGGAGAATATGTTGATAATTGCTATTCTCTCCTTCTTTTGAAATAGCAAGGTTTGTTTCTAAATATGCCAATCAAACACAATACATTAGCATTAGCATTGCTGTGCTTTCTGAGTGTGCAGCATCTGGTCTGATTACTGCTTCTCTAAGATGATCAATACAGAGTCATTATAGCTGTTTAGCCACCCAGAGCTGATACTGTATATAGTGAAAAGTGAATTATGCAGTGGCAAAAGTCACCCAGCCAGAAATGACAATGAGTGAACACCACATGCCGCCTTCTCTACAGATACAGGATTATATGGAAGCTTAATGAGTGACAAAAACACCGTGAAAAATAATTTCAACAGAGAAAAATGGAGGTGAAGGATCTTAGCCTGCTGCTATTGATGCAATAGGTGAAGTAAGTTGGCTACAAGTGGGTTATCCACAGGCTTACAAACCCAGGAGTTTGCAGTGCTGTAGCGCTGAGCTGAAAAACATAGATGGATGCCTCACTTTGAACCTGTTCCTATTTGCACATTTGCACATTAGTGGTATCTGCTACTTTCCAAAAACAGCAGGGTGAGTATAGTATGATGAGGGAGAAGCAACTGAAACATTCTCTTCTCTAAATATCTCCATTATAGATTATGAAGAATACACGTTTGGGGAGGCCGGTGGCATAGTGGTTAGCTTGTCTGCCTCACAGCAAGAAGGTCGAGGGTTTGAGTCCCGCGCTCAGGCTTTTCTGTCTGGAGTTCTTCCCATACTCTGGGTACTCTGGTTTCCTTCCACAATCCAAGGACATTGCATGTTACGCCAAATGACTGTTCCAGATTGCCACTTGGTGTGAGTGTGGGTGGCTGTGTGTGTGTTGGCGCTGCGATGTTCTGGCTAGCTGTACAGGGTGTACTCCACCTTCGCCTAGAGTCAGCTAAGACCAGCACCAGCCTCCCCGTGACCCTATAATAATAAGCGGTTGGCAAATAAGTGATTGAATATATGTTTGATATGTTCCATAATATTGACTCAACACTGTTAGTGTCATCCCCCTTGGATCCACCATGAACCTTATATACATTAATCAGCCATAACATGTAAACATCTGATCCCCGACAGATGACCTGAATAACGTCTCATTAAAGTGGCACCTGCGAAAGTGTGGTATGCATTAGGCTGAAAGTGAACAGTCAGTTCTTGAAGTTGATGTGTTGGAAGCAGGAAAAATGAGCAAACATAAAACAATCTGTGTGACTTTGACAAGGGCAACATGCCCCATGAAGTAACGACTGGGTTTATTTATCTCGAAAACATCAGGTCTTGTGGGGGGTTTTCTTGTATGCAGTGGTAAGTAATTACCAAAGATGGTTCAAGGAAGGACAACTAGTGAGCTGGCAAGAATGTCATGGGGGACCAAGGTTCAGTGATCTTTGATAGGGAGCGAAGGCTAGTGCATCTGGTTTAATCAGAAGACAGAAGAGCTACTGTAGCACAAACTGCTAAAACTGTTATTGCTAGCTATGATAGAAAAGTGACAGAACGTAGTGCAATTCAGTTTGTTTGCTTAATGGGTCAGGTGGTGTTAATTTTATGGCTCATTGATGTAAATATCCTTAGATTAATGCTAAAAATGACCTTTTGTTCATTGCTTAATTTTAAATCCAGTAGTAAACAGCAACCTTTTGTTTATGATGCTGCTAAATGCCATCCCAATCATGCATCACCTGTATCATTATTTTGCAATCTTATTTTACTTGTAGATTATTCAGTGTCTAATTTCCTTTTCATTATCATACAGTCTTTGACCTTTTTATAGGAAGTGATCTTTTGGAGAATGTTAGTTCTACCCACCAAACAGTACATCAGTATTCCGTTCATGTTATAATCAGCTAATGAGTGTGCTCTCTGTCTCATTTGTGCAGATAAGAGGATTCTACAGCTCACGGCTTACTGGAATAGATTTCTCAAGGTCTCCTGCCCTAACATTGTTACAGAAACATAAAACCTTATTTGTTATCTGAAGAATTAAGTGCAATATCAGATTTTCCTTCAGGTATTTTATGTTTTTCGCTTTTCATGCATGCTTGGGTAGATGGGAAATAATGAAAACATTTTATTTGCCTTCTAATTTTGCTCTTTCAGATAAATTCAGTTCAATTCAGTTACTTTACTGGCATGACCATGTAAAATATTGATTGGGCCGGTGGTGTAGTGGTTAGGCTGCTAAGCTCATGATCAAGAGGTTGTCAAAAGGCTGACTCTGGGCAGACCTGTGTTACTAAAAAAAATGAGGTTAAGCATGAGGCAAGGCATAGTAGGCATGGCAGGACAGAATGTTGCTTACACACTACCAGACCCGAATAAGAATGCAAGGACTTGACTAGAGTACTTTAGGCTTTATTGGAGATTTGTGAAATGATATTACAGCGTCTAGACTACATATAAATAATCATATGTACATTTTAAATCATATTAAATGCATTGCAACTAGATTACAGGGAAAATTGTAATAAAGCTAGTTAACAAAAGCTCAGATTAGCCGAACAAGTGAAACTCGCGCCCCTAGGATTAAGTGGAATGATATTACTTTGGATTTGGATTCATATTATAGCATAATTTTTTTTCCATGATTATGTGAATTATTTTTATTATTATGTTTTTCCTAAGAGCAGTCTCTCTGTGAGGGAGGCCTTCTTTTGGGAGAGTGAATGAGTTTATTACATGCTAACATAACTGTGTTAAAAAATCATCTGATCACCATTATATGATAATATGCAAGTCCAGCATATCTGCCAAGTTTGAAGGAATTCCAAAAAAAGCTGTAGGAGGAGTTGATTTCAGAAGAAAGGCACCGAGGGGCATGGTGAAGCTCTTCAGGGCAGTAGCTCTGGCGAAAATCACCTGATCACCATTATATGATAATATGTATATCCTTAGCATGTCTCCAATCATTTGTCGAACTGCTAAATTCTATTAGGGTCTCTGGAAGACTGGAGCCTATCTCAGCCGACACTGGGCAAAGGCTGGGTATCTTTTGAACAGATCGCCAGAACATATTAGGGCCAACACACACTCAACCATTTTTACTCAAATTAACACCTATAAGCAATTTGGGACAGCCAATTAGCCTAAAGTCTTTGGGCTGTCAAAGGAAACAGGAGTACCCAGAGGAAACCCACACAAGCACAGGGAGAACATGCAAACTCCAGACATAAATGCCCAAGCCCGGGACTTGAATCCAGGACCCTCTTGATGTGAGGTGGACGTGCTAACCACTACCCCACTGTACCACCCCCATGTCACCTGCCCACTGTCAACCAGATCTATGTTTTTTATAAAAGACTATTTTAAAAAAAAATCTTTTACAATGGCTTCTTGTCCAACAGCTGTGAGATCCACTGTGGTCTGCCTCAGGGCAGCTCTCATGGCCTCATTCTTTATTCAGTTTATATGAATGACTTGCCCTACGTATTACACCAATCTTCAGTTGTTATGTATGCTGATGAATCAACTATGATTACTGTGATTCAAGTGTTAATGATATATTAAAAAAAAGAGATGGATTTAGTTGTTAAATGGGTCAGTGATAATAATATGATTCTAAATGTTAATAAAACTAGATATATGCTAATTGGATGTAAACAGCGACTTTAACCTAATGAAATCACATCACAGTGGATCATCGCCTGTCATGGTCTCTTCATATAGACAATATAATCAGTAAAATGGGCAAAGGTATTGCTGTTGCCAGGCGATGTTCCTCTTTTGTTACTCCCGTAGCTCTGAAAGAGGTTGTACAATCTCAGGTCCTGTCTCATTTAGAATACTGCTCAGTTATATGGTCTGCTGCAAACAAATCAGGTTTAACAAAGCTGCAGGTCGTCCAAAACAAGGCTGCTCGCTTAGTTTTAAGATGCGCATGCTCTACTAATGTTACTGAAATGAACCGCACTTTATCGTGGCCTCGGCTCAATGTTAAGCTGCAGTATAATTTACTCATATTTATAAAGAAAATTATTTTAACAGACCAACCAGAATCATTTTATGAAAGGCTTATTTATGTGGATCAGATACATACCCTTTTTACCCGATATGCTTGTGACACTAAATTACTTGTAAACTGTGGTATGGGGATCCTAATAAATAAACAAATAAACAAATAAACATGAATTTAATTCCCAAGTCTATTCCAAATAGGACCCAATTATGGGGCCTGCCTGAAGGATGTTCTTAAATGACCCAAGTGAGCTCCAGTTAACATGTTCATTTTGGGCCTATGTGAGCAGTTGACATGGGGCCTCTATGGAACTTATGTACAATCCCATATGGGATGCATTTTTCAGCCCAATGTTGGTGGGAGGTGTCTACCAAGTTTGAAGAATTTCTGGGAAAAACTGTAGAAGTTGATTTCGATTTCAGAAGTGTTACGCTGGTACCAATAACCGATAGACCCAAATGCAGGACAGACACGACGGGATAAGGTGCAAACAGGGATCCTTTATTAGGAACAAGGCTAACATGGTACATGAACACTATGGAAGGTTGGCTGGATCACAGTGCGGCTACGAGAAGCACTATTCTCTATGACGGCACAAGACGATCTCGCCTGGGAACAAGGAATAGCGGGGCGGAGCCTGTAATCAGAAAAACACACACGGGAGAGGCGAGAGCAGATCAAATAGACAGGCATGACCTATATGTCCTACGGCGGGACATCACAAGAAGATTCCAGGATGGATGATTGTCAGGTCGTGTGTGTGTGTCACTAAAATTGAATATGATTTACTTCATCTTAAACTAATTCAGGGGCAAAATAAAAATCACTGACATAATTTTCACATTTGAGAGAAGCAGTTAAATTTCAAGGTATTCATTCATTCATTCATCTTCTGAACCGCTTATTCCTACTTAGGGTCGCGGGGAGGCTGGCGCCCATCTCAGCCG
>JAQMYF010000005.1:23349524-23362319 GCA_030014195.1 Neosilurus mollespiculum | reverse complement strand
TATATAAATTATGACAAGCTAACCAAACATATATATTGGGTCTAGTAATATTTTGTACGTATTGCTGCCACTAAGATAAAAGAAAAGTATACAAATATAATGTGAAAAGTTTATCGTTATAACATCAAACTTTTCACATTATCACAATATATTTTCACATTATTCTGACATACAAATTTATCATGATTTTAATTATATTATAACCTTTCATGTTAGTTTGGCTTTGGTTTTGAAAGCATTTAATGTTTTCACAGTATAAATTTTATTACAGTATAAACATTTTCACCTTACAACAAAAAACTTTTGTTGTTGTAACAGAAGAGTATGTCAAAATAATCTGAAAATATATAACAACCTGAACATTTTACATTATAATAAATATTATATTGTATTAACATGATAAGTTTGTAGAAATGTAGTGTGATAAAATGAAAAGTTTGATGGTATAACAACTAAAACTTTTATTCTATAACATGATGCTGATATTCTTTTATTTTATGCTGCCATAAGCATCTAATATAATAAGATTACTATAAACCAAAATATAAGAATAACACACCATTTTCTAAACTTTAAAAATTCTAATTTTAAGCTTGGAATAGTCTTCTATTTTCAGATCATATTGCTAATTTAAGGCATTTAAGAAGGATACCAAGAAGCATTTGTAGCTAAATTGTTTTAAAGTCACTGTTAATAAGCCACAACTCTTTTGTTATTTTTAAAACTAGCAACCTCATTCATCTAAAATTTCTATACATTTCTACATGAAACCTTTCTAGTCACAATAAAAAGAGTCACGTCTAGGAGAAGCAATTTGGCATAGAAAGTGACCCATTTATTACACTGTAATAAATGTTTACTGTAAAAATGTGTCTTTCAAAGAGCTGTTGCACACATGCTGAAGAATGCTGTTTTAATGAACTTTACTCAAATTAAATGGAACACCATGTGGTTTTTATATACAATTTGTTCAGGACGTTCAGAATTGCATCTATGAAAACATGCATGAAAGCATTCAGAATTGTGTTCACTCACTTCAGGTAACCAAAACTCTTTTATTTAATTAAGAAATTTTACTGTTTCAGTTTCTAGCAAAGAATTTGGAAGAACACACAATGTTGATATCTAATATGTTAACAGCAGCAAGACATTAAGGACCTGCTATTGAATTTCACCTAAAAGTGTCTTTTAATAATAATGTTGCAATAAAGTTTTGTATAATTTATATAATAGCATTTAAATTACAGAAACCAAACAGCACAAGAACTTCCTTTTCTTCTTCTCAATGATCTTTAGAAAATTTTACTTTCTGTTGAGTATAACAAATATTCCATACGTGTACATGTATTCATGTAACGTTCATTCAATAACTTTCTGAACCACTTAATCCTAATTAGGGTCGCGGGGAGGCTGGCACCCATCTCAGCTGACTCTGGGCGAGGGCAGAGTACACCCTGGACGGCTCGCCAGGTGTATTCAACAGTGTGGATTAAAGAAGGTGAGACACAAATTTCATGTAAATAATGGAAGAGCAAAAAAGAAAAAAACACCTCAAGGTCTTGTTCTTGGCTGAACAGAGATACTTTGTGTCCAAAATTCTCACTACTCAATATATAGTGCACTATGTATAGTGTCTGAATGTATAGTAAACTATATAGTGCACTCATTGTATCCCATAATGCATCATGAAAAGTAGTGTACAAACTGTCATTACCCAAGCAATATATACATGTACCATCATGCATTGCATTTGGGCTGCTGGAAAAAATGTGACAGAGAGAGCAGCGGGGAAGATTAGCCTGTCATAAAGTGTTACGACTCTAGGCATGCTCAGAGATATGCTGCCTTTCTGATTGGCTGTTCCAGCCTGAAAGTGACAAGAAATCGTTGGATTGGCTGTGCTACGTCACTGACCCGTGTAGCAGAACACGTTATCAGCCATCACTGAGCTGCACAAACAACAAGCGCAGAAATTGCGGAAAACATTTCTTTTTGTTCCTAAACCAACTGATGACGGGAAAGCTGATTTTGCAAAACGTTAGCTGAATAAGCCATTTTGGATTTACCATCACGCTCATCTTTGGCAGCATTCTCATTGTCAGAGTCACTAGAACGTAACATCTCACTGTCTGCACAAGAGATGTCAACCCCGCCCAATGTGTTGATGTCACTTTTGGGGAAAAACTGCTAACCACCGCAGTTCAACCCCTGCTAGTAATCCATGGGATAAAATCACCAGATTTGTGCTTTTTATGGTCGTTTAAGTTGAAATAAGTGTCTGTATCACTTATAAGTATTACATATACACAAATTATGCTGTAAGGATGACCAATACCCGTACTCTTTAAGTAATTAATGAAGCCGAGGAGAAGTGTCTAAAAGCATTTTAACACCACTGAACTCACTATATATTCCTCTGCATTTAATTCCTTGTATAGTGAGCAGGGGTAGTGAATGAGCGAGCGATTTTGGACACAGGGATGATCATGTGCTATTGTTGCTTATTTACCTCAATGTCTGATGTGTTGCTTTTTCTGATGCTTTTTTGTTCAGTCCAGATGTAAAGAGTGCTTATTATCTTATTATACACTTCCTGTCAGCTGAAACCAGCTTGGTCTTCCTCTGATCTTTCTCAGCGCCAAAGTGGTTCAGCTTGCTGTATGTGAATTTCCCAAAAGTGCAGCAGGTTCCGCAATAATTAAACCATCTTTTGGCACCAATATCTCTACCACTGTCAAATTCACCGGAGTCAGAGTTTTTCCCTGTTCTGATGTTTGATGTGAACGGTACCTTAAGCTTTGGCCTGTATTCAGATGGTTTAATTACTAATGATTGCGCTACTGGAAAATTATTGGACAAACATGCAGGTGGACAGGTGTTCCTATTAAAGTGGACAGTGAGTGACGAGTGAAGAAAACTAGAAAAATGACATCTTGTTTTTCAAATATATTTTTAAATTAGGCTGCATGCCAAGTGTGGAAACACCGAAACAATACTGAATGCCATCTGAGTAGTTTAAATACGTGACCATTTTGCTGCATGTTGTCTAATATCTTTGCTTTGGAGAAATTTACAGTTGATTCCTCTAATTGCCTGTTTTTGGAGAAAAGCACTCTAGCTAGGGGCCTTCAGTGGCATTTTACAGTCATAGCTGTCTCTCTGGTTTGCTATTTATTCAGAAATTGCTGCTGCGCTGATTCTGTTGTTTCAGCAAACACTTTCTGTCTGTGATTGCTGCTTGAGTTTGTCTCCAGAGTTCTTTACTGACTAACTTTAAATCGCCCACACGTCTCACTATCTAGGGAACAGGTCACTTTAATTTTTTGTAATACAACACAGGGTATTACACAACCTCTTTTCTTCTTGGGCGTGCACACACACACACACACACACACACACCAGATTATATGTTTATTTTATCCTCCAGCAGTAAAGCACCTGTTAAGGAACAAAACCTAAATCTGCAGATTTAACCTTGCTGTAATAGACTTTCTTTGCACACAAGCGTCACTTTAATTATTTAATTATTAAAAGGTAATTAATTCTATTTTCATTAATAATAATTAAATAAGTAATGATATAATAATAATAATAATAATAATAATAATAATAATAATAATAATAATAAGAGCAGTGGCAGCCTGGTGGTAGGGTGACTTACTGATCCAAATGTTTGGCGTTCAAGCCCCACTATCACCAAGTTGTTACTGCTGTCGCTCCATTGCAGCTAACTGGGTTATCAAAGGCCGCCATGTCTCTCACTGTCTGTGGTGAGAGGCATGTAAACGAACCATTGCTGTCATTCATAAAGAGAAGACTGCATTGCTGTCAGCGTGTTTCTGCCCTACAATGACCTGGCGAGCTGTCCAGGGTGTACTCCGGCCTCGCCCAGAGTCAGCTGAGATGGGTGCCAAGCCTCCCCACGACCCTAATTAGGATTAAGTGGTTCAGAAAATGAATGGATGAATGAATAATAATACACTTTGTTTATAACATCAACAAAAGACTAAGGCAGCACAGTGGCGTAGTGTTCAGTACATCCAACTCACAGCAGGAAGGTCATTGGTTTGATTTCCAGGCTCGGGCATTTCTGTGTGGAGTTTGCATGTTCCCCCTGTGCTTGTGTAGGTTTCCTCTGGGTACTCTGGTTTCCTCCTACAGTCCAAAGACATGCACATTAGACTAACTGGCTGTTCCAAATTGCCCCTAGGTTTGAATGTAAGTGTAAAAGGGTGTGTGTGTGTGTGTGTGTGTGTGTGTGTGTGTGTGCTGCCTTGCAATGGTATGGCAAGCTGTTTAGGGTGTACCTTGCCTTCATCCAGTGTTGGCAGAGATAGGCTCCTGCCTCCCCGGGAACCTAGTTGGATTAGATGGTTTGGCAAATGAATGAGTGATGCCAGAGATGTCTTTTTTATCAGTGTTGATGAAAATATATAACCAGTGGACATAAAACAGAATACTATACATTTATACAATAAAGCAGAACTGTGTTAAAATTTTATTTATTTATTTATTATTATTTAAAAGATGGCAGTGTCTGACACTGTCTATTAGAGATGGTTAACTGGTTAAACAGTACAGCATGATTGACTCCAAAGGAGCTTTTAAAATGAGCTGTTCATGCAAAGGGAACTGTTAACGGTAAACCCTGATTGGACAACCTCAGAGTCATTGCTGGAATGTGAAATTTTGAAATGTTGATGTAGGCTGGAGTAATGCTTTAAAAACTAACAAGACTGTATTAAGTTTGGCATGATAGGATATCAGAAACCAGTACCATCATTTGTATATTTCCAGTGAGGGCACAGTTGCATTACAGTCTACTATAAGACTGATAGCTCGCTTTCGCACACAGATGGCCACTGGTAATGTTTCTTATCAGAGGTAACTAGCTAAAATAAGTTTAGTCTTATCAGTCATCTTGTTTCTGCAACACCATTCTACAAGGTTACACACATCACTGTTTAGTTTCATTTCAACCTCTGGTAAGGATTGTTTGATGTACAGTATGTATGGTAGTGTTGTCTGCATATGGAGAAAATTATTGATGTAAATAATGAATAGTAAAGGTCTTAAAATTGAGCCCTGAGGCACCCCCTGAGCAACAAACAGCAGGTTTCAGGAGGTGTCCACTGCTTTGGAAATGCTGTTTCTACTCTTTCAGAAACAACGTAAAACAGTGAGTGCTTGACAATGAAAAGTATAAATTTACAATTTCTTTGACAGCGGTTTAGAAATAATTAAATCAATTGACTTGCAGAAAACAATGGACTTCTCCAACACTATTCCCTACATCAGTGTTAGTGATCCATGAATCTAGATCAGCCAAATTTGTAGGACATGAGCAAAACTGACTAAACCTTGACTGTTGGTTGTGAAGTAAGTTACTTAATTCAAGATCTGGTCCTGAACCGGGAAATCTTCAACACTGAAGAACACTCCAAACACTGGGAAATATTCAGCACTGATACACTTCTTAACAAAATGCGTGACAGAAGGTACAATTGGGCGGTGTGGTAGCATAGTGGTTAGCATGTCCACCTCACAGCAAGAAGGTCCTGGGTTTGATTCCCGGGCTTAAGGACATTTCTGTGTAAAGTTAGTATGTTCTACTTGTGCTTGCGTGGGTTACCTTCAGGTACTCTGGTTTCCTCCTACAGTTCAAGGACATGCACACTAGGCTAACTGGCTGTTCCCAATTGCCCCTAGGTGCGGAAGTGCGAGTGTAAATGGTTGTTTGTGTGTTGGCCTTGTGCTGTTCTGTTGAGCTGTTCAGGGTGCAGCCTGTCTTCGCCCAGTGTTGGCTCAGATAGCCCCCCCCCTCGCATAAATATACCTATTTTAGGTGTAAGTTGTCTGAAGTGGCACCAAACCTGTGTACCTATAACATTACCTTTTTCCAGTAGTGTCTGATAATAGTATTTTCTTGTGTAGAAATTCAGGCTGTTCACTTTATTTCTGAGGCACTTCTACTGTTCGAATTCCATTTAATAGTTAAAACGTTGTTAAGAAGCCATTGCTGCCATGATGTCATCATTCCACCACTCAGAACAATTCTTGTATTTTACCTAATTATTGCTGGCAAGTTCGTGCCTATCCGGGACCGAAGTGAATATTTGGTCCAGGACCAAAAAAACAAATTTGGTTACAATCCAAAGATGAGTACTCATCATTCACAGCCAACACTGAGTGAAGGCAGGGTGCACCCTAAACAGCTTGCCAGAGAATCGCAGGGCAACGTACACATAACCATTCACACTCATACCTAGGGGAAATTTCTAACAGCAAATTAGCCTAATGGAGGAAACTGGAGTATCTATATGAAAACCCACACAAGCACAGAGAGAACATGCAAACTCCACACAGAAATGTCCAAGCCCAGGACTCAAACCCAGGACCTTCTTACTGTGAAGCAGACGTGCTAACCCCTAACTCCACCATGCCATAGGATCAATAACAGTTTTCCCATTATCAGAGATACTTTAAAAACCTAACACACATAGCTAGTTTTCTTCATGTGCTTCAATTGCAAGGTCATGTGTTTGATTTGATACGGGATCAAATGTTAAGCCTTCCCAGAAGAGTAGAGACTGTTAAAACAATTTGTATTCAGGCTGCCTTACAAGTACGCTCTCATTAACAGATGAGACACACAGACTGTGCCCCTGGGGTGTGTCCTCTGAATCAAAACTTCTACTAAAATATTCATTTGCAAGCATATTTTTTTGTAGAATGAGAAAGAACAACAGGTAGAATTTTTGCACGCTGGAAGCATGGCTTTTTTATCTTAATACATCAGAGAAACACTTGCTTTTTCTTGAAAAACAAATCTTTATGCCATAGAAAAGAGCCTATACTTAACTGAAAGTCATCCAGATGTTTTTGTCCCAACTCAACATGGAAGCAGTAAAATCATTTCAAAACATGGAGCCCTCCTGTCTCTGTGTTATCAGATTCTGTACGATCACCACTGTCTGATTTATAGAAACAATGGTTGGACTGCATCTTGTATTTCTGTCCAGTTTCATATTTGCTAGAATTGCTATAAGCAACATCTGGGTAAGAGTATTTAAAAACATGTTAACAAGGGTAATAATTTTGTTACATACAGTATATCGTTCCATGAAACTGTTGCAACTCTCATGTTATAGCTATAAACTATTATTTTAAATGTCTTTTAAAAGTGTAAAACACTGTTCATTTAAAGACCCCTGAGCAAAAAGCACTATTTTAGCCTCTCTAAGCAAAAACAATTAAAAAAAAAAAAAGGGTGATGGCAACAAGAACATAAACAACATAAACAACATAAGAACATGGTTTCTTATAGTTCTGTGCTAATTTCACATGAAGCCTGGTTGAGAAATGTTACAGTGCCTATAAATAGAGTGCGCTTGACATGCTAATCTAATTAAAACAGAGCATAATTTCTTTAAATGAGCCAACACTTAGCCGAGTTTATCCTGTTGATTAAAATCAAAGCAAATACAAACACAATTCAGAAATCGAGCTTTACAAAGCACTATGTTTCATTAGTACAGTGATGCAAACTCAGGCTGTGTCCTAAACAGCACACCACTTTAAAAGAAGTGCACTCATGAGGGCGCATGTGCCACTATTACACGTTACAAGTATATAAGGGCACCTTAAAATAAATTCCTGGAGAGAGTGGGAAAACATTTCTATACTTAACATTTACTATATGTTATATAATATATATTCAGGAGACCACTCGCCTTCTTTTGAATAAAAAAAAGAACATTGGCTTTTCCCATTGGCGGCATTGTCCTTGTGACAGTAACACACTCTTTCTTCCTTACCAGCCCAAAAGATGCAACACAACTGACTGAAAACCTGAAGCTTGGCAGCTTTTTAGGTGGGGTGTGAAACCTAATCTTTTGCTTATTCGGTAGAATAAAACAAACCATGAAAATATGTGCATTCATGCTTTGGGAAACTGAAAGTGATCTTTTCTCTAGTGTGCACTAAACTATAAATGTTCTATCATTTTGAAGAAAATGCCTTTTAAATAGCAGGTGATATTTACACACGTAGAGCCCTGCTCTTTTCTATTTTTTAGATATTCTTCCATAGAGATGGTATATAAAAAGATCTGTACTGTGATGATGATGATGATGATGATGATGATGAATTAAATCCTACACAATATTGATAAATAATTACCCTTTAAAAATAATAATTAAAGAACCAGCATAAAATTATTAGCAATTAATAGCAACACCACCACCACTCTTTATGCACAATAATCAGGACTAAAGGCAGTCTAACAAAATATTACAGTGTGCGATTGTTTTTTGCCTGACAGTGATGATATTTTATAGCTTTTAGAAAATAATATAGAATCAGAGTTCAGGCAGACTGTTACCTCCCTGACAGCCATCAGAAAGGTTTAGCACCTTCATTTAGCTTAATTCCCAGAAGGTATTTTTTATGTTGTTATAGCTGTAGCACTTGCATTATATAACAGTTTTTTATTTCTTTTATATTGAATAGGTTTCTGTTTTTCAAATAATTTAACTTTTTAAATAATATTTTAATTTATATAAAATTTCTTTATATTTCTAACACACTGGTCCCTGACCATGATTTCTTTTTCAATAAGAATACTGTGGACACAATAATGTTTTCAGATATACAAGATATAAAACTTGAGCCAAACAAAATTTTGTACATACAAGAAAAAATTCTTAAGCTTGTGTTTACGTAGTATTGAGATGAGGTACATCTGGGATATCTCACAAATGTTGAAGTATTTTTCTGCGAACACACTGGTTTGAGTCATTCTGCAGAAACTGTATGTAAGCATGGTGATTCATTTGATGCACTGAAAAAGTTTCAAACTACTTTTAAAAAAATGAAGACAAAATGCTGCCCACACTGCAGGAACATTGAGAGCCTTATATGAGTTTTAGATCCTTATTTGGTGGAAAAAGATCATTAGTGTTCTCTCCCAGTGTGATGAAAGTTGGGCAACCAATTGGCTGAAGACCAGGTTCAGGACATTTGTGTGTGGGAGGACAGCTATTGAATGTCAGGGGCAAAGAATACAGAGGAGAAAGATGCCACAAGGACTTGATGGTGGGGAGGTTGAAATCTTTAAAAAGAATAAGACGAGCACTGTCTTTTTCTTCAAGAAACCTTTAGGATCTCAGGGCAGGTGGTAGATGACAATAATGAGAAGGTTGATTGGAGGGAACTGTAACAGTGTGTGATTTGAAGGACAAGGTGTTGACATTAGACAGTGAAAGGGGTGTGAAACTATATTTAATACACAGCAAATCCTTTATAAGAATATCATGCCTACAGTCAAATATGGTGGAGGTAGTGTGATGGAGAGATATAGTACCTCCAGTGTATTCTGGGTTGACCCCGGGGTCTCTTCCCAGTTGGACATGCCCAAAACACCACACCAGATAGGCGTTCGGGAGGCATTCTCATCAGATGCCCGAGCCACCTCAACTGACTCCTCTCAACGTGGAGGAGCAGCGGTTTTACTCTGAGCTCCTCCCGGATGGCTGAGTTTCTGACCCCATCTCTAAGGGAGAGCCCTGCCAGTCTGCGAAGGAAGCTCATTTCAGCTGCCTGGATCTTGTCCTTTCAGTCACTACCCAAAGCTCATGACCATGAGCTTGAGTGGGTGCATGACTGGGTTTTCTTTGGGGACTCCGGCTTCCTTTCACAGTTCGAAAACATGCCCATTAGGCGAACTGGCTGTTCCAATTTGCCCCTAGGTGTCAGTGAATGGTTGTGTGTGTGTGTGTGTTCACCCTGCAGTAGACTGGCAAGCTGTTCAGGGTGTACCCCATCGTCGCCCAGAGTCGGCTGAGATAGGCTCCATCCTCCCTGCAACCCTAATAGGATTTAGCAGTTCAGTAAATAAATAAATGTACTAAGTATTGGATTTAGGAGCAGTTATTTATTTATTTTTTTACATGGGTGATATAGATGTTGGTGAGTTTAATAAATCACAAGGTCATTTAAAAACTGTGTATTTTGTTTACCCAGTTTGTCTTTTGTTTTATATTAAATTTGTTTGGAGATAAGAAACAGTTAAAGGTTTATAATAAACAAAAATGGAGTACATCAGAAAGAGGCAAATACTTTGTCACAGAAGTGTAGATGAGCACATCCTAGCCCGTCTGTCTTCAAAGCAGCACATTCCAAGGATACTGCTCTTTTGGTTGTTACTGTGAAGCTACATGTGTGCTAAATTAGCCGAACTATCATCAATCCTTATCCTCCTCAACCTTTCAGCTGCATATAATACAATCAATCACAAGACTCTCTTGTCCATCCTCATGTGTCTTGGAATTTATGGCACAGCATGACGCTAGTATGCCTGGAAGGTCAGTCATATCAGGTGACATGGAGGTGATCCACATCTGCTTCATGCATACTCTCCACTGGCATTCTACAAGGATCAGTACTTGGTCCTCTTCTGTTCGCCCTTTATATTTAATCTTGTAGTGAGGTCATAACCTCACACATGTTTTCATACCACTGTTATGCAGATGGCAAACATTTCATCATGGATGGCAACTCACCAGCTGAAACTTAATCCCAGCAAAGCTGAACTGCTGTTCACCCCAGGTGATTCATCCCTATATCAGCTTCTTGTGATCTCCCTGGTAAACTCTCTGACCTCACTTTTGGTTACTGCACCAAAGACAATCAACTCACCTGTTCACAACTTAGGCTCAGCTATGCTATGGATCATACTGATTAGTAGGGAAGCATATTGCTATCATGCAATAAAAGAAAAGTGGATCAACATTACATAACATCAAAAGTTTAATGATAATGTTTTTTTTACTTTAAGACATGTTAACATTACTGAAGCATATAAGCTTATTATATTATAACAAACTTTTCTTGTTATAACAACATACCATCATGCTCAGTTACACTTGAATCACAGAAGGTCAACCCAAGCATGAAGCAGAATTTAATCAAATTGGAAAATGAGCTATATTCCTCAGTTAATCTGTTCTCTGTCTACCATCTGAGGTGGCAGGGTGGCGTAGTAGTTAGCACTTCCTCCTCCCAGCAAGAAGGTCCTGGGTTAGAGCCCTGTGTCCGGTGAGGGAATTTGTGTGTAGAGTTTGTATGTTCACCCCATGTTTGTGTGTGTTTCCTCCAGATGTTTTGGTTTCCTCCCACAGTACAAAGACATGCACATTAGGCTAATTTGCTGTTCTAGATTGCCCTTAGGTGTGAATGAGAGTCTGGAGAGGGACGAGGATCACCAGACTTCCAAGTCCTTTTAACATGTTTTTAACATTAGATTAGAAGAGATTTCTTACCAATACTGCTGCTAGCACTTATTATTCAGTACCATCAGAGGGTTATTAAAAAACAAACAAACAAATAAATAAATAAATATATTTTATTTTATTTATATATATATATATAAATAAATTTTGATATTCTGATAAATTTTTAACAACCCTCTGATGGTACTGAATATTATGTGCTAGCAGCAGAATTGGTAAGAAATTTCTTCTCATCTTTACAGCTTCTTAAATGTAAAGATTCCCGTTTTTTCCTGGACAAAAATCTTGTTGCACAGATTTAATTTCACTTTCAAGACTATATTTATTACAGAAAAATACTCAAATGGCCTTGTTTATAACTAAATATATAATACTGATGCAAATTTAACATCATAGTGAAAAATTAAAAGCATCACTCAAGGTTAATAGAGCCTCTGCAAACATGGCCATGATCATACCAGACTCCCAGGTGCTTGTCATGATGAATAATTTTTATATTTAAAGAATCAGACACCTTCAAGGTGTTCAAATTACAAGTAATAAAAATTTGTAAGTGCTACTAAAAATTCTTGAGGCCCAAGATACTTGTATTCCATTTTTAATGTAGACGTAAGCTATTTCAGAGGGCATCTCATTCATCAAATGGTCAGAAAACAGTCTGTTATCAACCCTATGGTGAGAAATCTGAGCCACCTGTAGGTTTGAAACATAACGGGAAGCAATAATCTGTTGATATTTGCATCTGGTAATGTTATCACCCATCTTACATAGCTTTGTGATCCCTATGTACTGGAGGGGACAAACTATGTTTCACTTTCATACATGACTGGCTCCTCGGTGAACCCAGTGATGGTCAGTAACATCACTGGGGCATAGCAATATGATACTGAATTAAGAATTCATCTGAAATATCATTTTTTTTCTCCATGTTTAGGTATACGGCCTGTATGGTGTATGGTGTATGGTGTATGGTGACCGTTGCAAAAATATGATGTAGAGTTGATGCTGAAGCAGACATTTCTAGCTATCAGTCCTAATGGAGCTTTTGATGTCAAGTCATTGGGAGGCGAACTACAACTTTATTTCAGCCAGTTGTTTTGTGGATAGTTTTCCTTGCAAGTTTTCCTTCATAAGTGATCAGTTGATGTCAGTATCAGGCACAAATACGACAAAACTTTTGTTGATAAATGTAGTAGTAGTTGTAGCAATATTAATAGTAGAAGTAGTAATAATAGTATTAATAATAGTGGTAGTAATAATAGTAGTGTAGTAGTAGTAATAGTAGTAGTAGTAGCAATAATAATAGTAGTAGTAGTACATCAAATCGAATATAAATTGCTACTTTTAACCTATAAAGCACTTTATCATCTTGCACCACATTATCTTAGCAAACTTCTTGTTTATGATCCAGCTCGTCCACTTAGATAAGGGGTCTCAAACTCAATTTACCCGGGGGCCACTGGAGGCAGAGTCTGGGTGAGGCTGGGCCGCATCAGGTTTTCCA
>JAQMYF010000005.1:23298280-23333769 GCA_030014195.1 Neosilurus mollespiculum | reverse complement strand
GAGAACCCGTTGATAGTGGGGCTTGAACCCCCAACCTTGGGATCAGTAATCCAGCACCTTACCACCAGGCCACCACTACAGTGAATTGTAATTCATCATCCATCCACAAGGTGGAGCCAACCTATTTCAAATAAACAGCTATTCATGACTCAGGAATGATTGCAAGCTAGCTTAACAATGTTAAGCATTGTCAGAAAAGACCACAAATGTATGACTGCCCTTTTTGAATAGATGTGAAGGGATTATTCGGCCCTTGATGACCTCAAAATTCAAGGATGTGGCCCTCAGTGAAATTGAGTTGACACCCTGGTCTAGAGAGTTTGGAGCCAGCGGTGGGTCATGGGACAGTTTAAGAGTAAAAGGGATGTTTTTGGGGTGGAATATGATCCTCTGCTGTAGTACATAATGAATTGTGAATGTACTATGGTTCATGCTTTGCCTCACGATTATAGTTTATCAGATCTGATAAGTGCAATTATGTCCATACGAATATGGAAAAAGCGCAAATATCAAAAAAAAAAAAAAACAATGCGATCTGAAGGACGGCAACAAAAACACAAAGCAAAACCATTTCCATAGAAATCTTTCACCCTCTATTGATTTGTGTATACGGTATCAGTGCGATTCCCCAACTCGAATGAAGTCCTGCTTCGCAGCTGCTCTTCAAGCTTTCAGTTCTGTTCAAGTTCACATCTGTATGTGCTCTGGAAGGAAAGGGGCGTGAACTTAGAGATACACGATTTTCTCCTCTCCGTCAGGATCCTGGCTCTCTGTTTCCATGGAAACAAAGGCCTGCGGCACCGAGAGGGCATCCCCTTGATAAATCCCTGGACCTGCCGCCCCTGCTGTCCTGGTAGTATGGATTGCTGGAGCAACATCTGGGAAAAACATCAGCAATGTCAAATAAAAGAAAAAGTATTTTATAAAATATGTATTAAAAATTATTTGGATCAACTTAGAGGGTCAATACTGAAGAATAGTTGGTTGGAGTAACATTTTAAACACCATTTTTGATTAATAAAGTAAATAAACCTCTCAAACTGTCTTCATGCGTGCCCAGTGATGGTGCTCTCTGACTGATGCGTAATGTGAGCTAAAGCAATTTAACACTGTCGTGCCCTGAGACATTCAGGGCATTTACAGCCTTGTCCCAGCCAGTAAACGTTATATGTTCCATGAAATACACAATTCTGGATAAGCCATAATATCCTGATTGAGGCACTGCCTAAAGGCGTCACTGCCCATAAGGCCTTTGCATGTTGAGTTTATTTATTATGTTATGAATAGATGCGTCATTCCAATCAGCATTAAGTCAGTGAAGCGTGGACACAGGAAAACCATCCAAAGTTAAATCAATAGTTCTATACAGTGACGCATGGACACAGGACGGACACAGGACAACCATCCAAGACATATTCCATGACTATGATGCACTGTGCAGGGGCGCTGTTAAGATATTATGGGTCAGGGGATGTCTGCCAAACACACACCCCCCCCCCTCACCCCCCCAAAAAAAAGCCAGATTTAACATAAGAAACCCTTTGGGCATTGCTAAGGAAATGTAAGTCTATGTACATTCATAATAACAAAAAAAGAATCCGGCGGGTTAAATCAAATGGTAATCAACACTTTTTATGCCTGGGTACTCCGGTTTCCTCCCACAGCCCAAAGACATGGACATTAGACTAATTGGCTCTTCTGGATGTGAATGCGAGTGTAAATGGTTGTTTGTACGTGTTGGCACTGCAATGGGCTGGCAAGCTGTTCAGGGTGTAACCCGTCTTCGCCCAGACTTGGCTGGGATGGGAACTAGCATTGCTAAAACTCTAATCAGGATAAGCGGCACGGATAATGAATGAATAAACCAATTTTCTCAGCTTATATTGAGTATTTTTTGTAACAGTGATTAAAAAATTGATTTGAGAACAATAGACTTGCAAGCTGTAAAGTTCCTGTAAGTTTTAAAATATCCCTCAGTTAAAGTATACGTGCATAAATATTCATTATGAGGGGATAGGCTTGTTGCTTAGAAATACACATAAGCCTGTTCATATTCCTTTTCTCATATCCTACACTCAGATAATTTTTCCACCAATCTGGCAACATGCCAAATCCTACTCATTGGCCTGGGTAGAATCCAGGGAGGCTGAAGGTGTTTCCTTAAAATGTTTCCTCTATGACACATACATAGTAATGGGTTCCAGTAAGGAAAGTTTCAAATCAACGTACATCTTGGAGGATTTCTATTCCTTTTTATCAGCACTGGCAGGTTTTCAGACAGTTGGGCATTGCAAAAACATGTGTCATGACTACGCTTCTGGAACAAGAAGCAGACATGGTGGAGAGGAAGATGCAATAGAAAAAAGCATGGCTTCTACTGATGTGCAGGGTCAGACAAACACCCACACAAAATCACACAATAACCCTTGAAAAGAACTTTACAACTAGAGTTATTATTATTAATGTGTACAATGGCTGGTCCAATCTGGCAACCCAGGAAAAAGAAAGCGAGACTGCACCAAGATTCATGTTATTATGCAGATATTTCACAGTGTGTAAATCAATCATATGTGTTAGTAAAGCCATGTGTAGGCCTGCTGCTTTCAGATGAAATTAAATCTGATTGATTCCCATCCCAACACACAAAATCATGCAGCTGCATCTTTTTGAGCTGCTGCACAGAACAGTGTTCCAACCTCAAAAAATAACTGTCCTCTACAGCACACTTGAGCTCATAGATTGGCTAGTGTCACTGTGACTGATGGCAAGAGAGATCAACCCCCCCATCACCCCCACCCAATGCATGGCAAATTTTGCTCCCTTGGATGTTAGTTGACATTTATTCTTCTTCAGCAGGACACTATAGAGAGTTTTATAGGTGGAGCCTTACACATGACTCGGAATAGAGTCAAGCACTACACTACATCAGACTGTCAATAAGTAGTGAAGGTTAATCAGGCAATCAATGTTCAGTCAATGTTGACGCAATGTTCAGAACCTTTCCTCACATGACAGGTCACATGACTTAGTGTTTCAAGCCCACAGGAAAACGTGGACAACTTCAAACATTTCCCAACAGACGCCACGCCACTACACCCATATGTGCGGTTTGAACATCCCATTCGTTATGAAGTGTCCCCTTCTGCTGTCATGATAACGCTGTTATGGGAAGCTACTCTAGATTTTGGAGGACAGCTGTAGAGATTTGTGCTCATTCAGTCATAAGAACCTTAGTGAGGTTAGGCAATGGAGTTTATTGAGATGGCTTGGGGTGCAGTCTATATTACAGTTCATCCTAAATGTGTTCAGTGGGGTTGACCATGTCCTCATGGAGCTCACATGCTCTAATCCCTCAGTCTTTGGATACAGTCTTAACATGATCTTGGAATTGAAAAAAATGGTCCTGAATTCAGCTCTGGTTCCAATAAAAAGACATTGTAATGCTAGAACAGAACCACGTATGCATCCAATAGTCAGGTGTCAATATTCTGGGACATACAGTATAAGTACAGTTCCAGTCAAAAGTTTGGACACACCTGCTCATTCGCATAAATAAGTAGGTGTGTCGGCCCTGCGATGGCCTGGCGAGCTGTCCAGGATGTACCCCGCCCTCAGACTCCCCGCGACCCTAATTAGGAATAAGCGGTTCAGAAAATGAATGAATGAATGAATGAAGTAGGTGTGTCCAAACCTTTGAGCGGTATTGTATGTGGGGCAAGAAACAATCCACTGGTGTTAGAGTATGGACGTGTAGATCAAAAGCTCACCACAACATTTATTACAGAAACATGAGATTCTTACGTTCCTGCTTCGCGCTCTGTCTCTGTCTGTCTTTTGGAAGTCTTTGAGAGTGAGGCTGATGACAAGTATGCATGTAATGCGGTTGATTTTCGGATCGATGTGCCAATCAGTCTCCCGTTGCGCATTCACTATGATTCACACACCACTACCACCACCGCAGCTCCGACGGTCAATAGAAGGCCGATTGATTTCCCTGACGGATGGTCTGTGTGTGTTTAAAGGAGATGGGGGTGGGTTTTGTGTCAGTAGACACATTAACAGCATTAGGAGCACACTCAAAACTCCCACAGTGAAAGGCTCTGGCTAATGTTTCCAAATTCTTCAGATAATATGAAATATTTTTCATTATTTAAATATATTTGATCTCTTATTCATGCGGTCATATTATAGATGTTACAGTTTCATAGTCCAACTCTTTAGAAAATTAGCGAGTCAACTGTGTGTGTGTGTGTGTGTGTGAGTGTGTTCAATGTATTTTAGGGGTGAAATAACACCCTAAACTTTATATACAATTCAATAATGTATGATGGTGTCAAAATACATTTTTAAGCGACAATAAACTAAGCCTGTATACATATATTACACCTCCCTTTTGAATTGATTAAAACATTCAACACTGTCCAAGAGCAATAACTGGATCATAAAGACCCCGTAGCCTGACCTCTTCCATTACACTAGGAAATGTTTTGTGTTTCTTTTTAATCCAACTGATGCAAGAGTGTGCTTCTGCAGATGTCTACATTTTTATAATATTAGTGATGGTCAATTATTTGGCACTGCTCTAATACCTTGCTGAACCACCTTTAGCCCTGATTACAGCGCAGTCACCATGATGTTGTTTCAACAAACTTAAGAAACAACATTTATTATCCATTGTTGGGTTCAGTTTTCACTGACATCCTCAATTGTTGATGAGGAATACTGAACCCCTCCATAAAGTCTTCTCCAGCACATCCCAATTCCTTTCAGTAGGGTTAAGGTCAGGACTCTGTGGTACCAATCCATGTAGGAAAATGAGTCCTCACGCTCCCAGAATGTTGCTGGGCCTCTAGCTGACCAACTGAAGCAACAATGCCATGGCAATTACGTGCTGTAATTAAGACTTAAGGTGCTCCAACGAAATATTAGTCATGAATTTTTTTTTTGGACTGGGCACTGTATTTTGGACCACTTCCTGTTGGTAATCAGTGTTGTTACTTACCAGGATGCCACGGCCACTTCACATATCATGAACTGTAATATAGGCTGCATATCCTTAATCATATTTTAATCGTATTTCAAAAGATGATGGAGGGTGGGCTTCATTAAGGGTAAAGTAGTATCTGCATATACAATTAGCCAAAGGAATTGAGAATCGAACTGAGAACCTGCTATCAAACACTCTATTACAGATACAAACACACATCCAATTATACAATATCACTGCTTTTCATGTTGCTCAGTACCTTCAGCCCAGAGCTCATCCTGCATGCTGATTGTGGGATGCGCATGATTGGACAAAGCCAGCAGAGAATTCAGACTGTTCTGGGCACTGGGGGAATTCACGTAGACTGGATGCTGGTGACTGTTATGCTGATACTGATGCTGGTAGTGATGAAGATGCCGATTGTTCATGGATGAAGCCAGGAAAGCTGCTTCATTTACAAAAATGGACCCTTCTTCATCCAAACCACTGTGATGACCGTGAGGGACACTCTTTATAAAAAAAAAAAAAAAAAGGAAAAAGCAAGAGGTAAGTGGAACTCAGCACAGAATATGGCATGAAAATTCAATAGTGCCCATTTTAGTTAAGAACAAAGAACAGTAAAATGACTCAAAGTGACTTTTCATTCTCTCTCTCTATCTCTCTCTCTCTCTTTCTTTGTGTGTTGTTTTTCTGAGGATCTTTCATGTCCTGTAAGCTTAGTTGTGTGTCAGATGCCATTCACTAAAGGTCGAACTGGCTCATAAGGTAAAGCTCCAACAAAAACTGCGCTAATTATTCAAATAGATGCATGCTAACTATTATTACATTCTATTTTAGTTATAGCAGCACCTACACTCCTACAGAAACCACGATGAATGTCATTAATTCAGCAACTGTACAAGACAAACCTTAAGTAAACCTTGGATTAAAATGCAGTTTTCTTCCAGTTTCCAATGAGATCAGAGAGAAAAACACTGGAGTAACCCTGAAACTAAAGCGTACGTCTGGTCATGTTTCCTGAAAATAAAGAAATCTTTTTCTTATCATTAGACATTATCCCTGAAAACGGGAGAAAGGGAGGACACATGACATTTTCCTGAAACGTTTCGATCCTGATGGGAGTGGCCTCATCCAGAATGACTCCACCTACATCCACAGGGCACAAGAGTCACTGAAGGATTTGGGGAGGATTAAAATGATATGAAATGCTTTACGAAGTCACCGTGTCTCCTCACAACTGAACACCTATAGCCCAGCACACATGGGAAACTCAAGTTACATGAGACTGGAGACTCTTGCCAATGATGGCTAAAAATCCTGAAAAAAGCCTTGTGTGCAAATTTCAAGCAAGGCAGCATGGTGGCGTAGTGGTTAGCATGTCTGCCTCAGCCGTTTCTGTGTTCAGTTTGCATGGGTTTTCCTCTGGGTACTCCAGTTTTCTCCCACAGTCCAAAGACATGAACATTAGGCTAACTGGCTGCTCCAAATTGCCTCATTGATCCTCAAACATGTCAGTATCAACCAATCGATGCTAAGATACCAGTCTTATGAGTAGCTAGTCAAAACGGTGGGCCTGTCTAAAAACAACTTGTTAATATTAGATATCCTCAAACCCAACAATCTAGTGGATGAGTGGCAAAAAAAAGTTCTTGTTTTTATGATATTTATTCAAATTATAAAAAGATAATCATCAGTAAAGACATTTAAGAAAATCACCAGCATTGTTGGACTGACAAATACATTAATATAAGATCTGTGATTGCTTCTCCCAAAATTCACTCATGTAGTCGTTATTTATGATAGCTGATTACTAGCAACACAAAGTATTGGCAGACCAATTTTATCTCTGTATAATAACATTTCATCACATGAATGTACTATTTCAGTCATGTGACTGTCTCATGCAACCTTCAAGCAATGAAAATGAGCTTGCTCATGTGAGGATAGACTTGATATGTGGATATTGCTTCCTTGGCATAAGAATCTCCAGTTTCATGCAACCTGAGTCTCCCATGTGCGCTGGGCTAATCGGAGATTCTGCAATAACACACGGCATCTATAATCACCATGTCTATAATCCCAAGTGAGGGCTATCTTTCTGGAAGAAAGGTGTTCTACTCCCCAGAATAGATTCTGACAAGTTGTAGAATCTATGATAGAGATAGAAATAGAGATGTACTATCAGATGTAGAATCTAAAGTTTGTCTGTGTGGCCAAACATCATAAAATAACATACGCCAAAAATATAAATAAATAAAATAAATTTAAAAAAAGAGCATTTCTGTTAAAGCAAGCCTTCAGCAACTGTTTTGTCCTAATGGATGAGTCCTGGTGGAGCCGGAGCCAGTCACACAGGACATATGGTACCCTAAACGAAATGCCAGTCCATCACAGGACACCATGCATACACACAGTCAGAACTACAGCTACATTAGCATTGCTAAAATTCTATTAACCGCATAAATCTGGAGAGTAGTCAGAGGAAAGCCCAAGCACGCACTGTTAGAATTTATTAACAAAGCCTGGATCCTGGAGCTCTGTGGCATCAATATTACCTTGTCACTTTACACTTACAGACACTTTACATACAGTGTTACTGTAAAATTGCCACTGCATTTATATTTCATCATATTGCATTTATATTGCATTCATATTTCATTTTATATATATTTCTGTATGCTAAAATTCAAGTTCTATTTGTCACATACAATACACAGTACAATATGTAGTAAAATGCTTAGTACGACTGTCCAAAATGTAAAGAATAAACTATCAAAGTAACAAGAAGAAAAGAACAAAAACAATAACTAAAACTTTTTAAAGGATTTTAAAGGTCAGTATAAATATAAAATGCTAAAAAAAAAAATAGAAAATAAAGAAAATATATAGAATAAAATAAAAAATAATATAAAATAAAATATAGGATACACAAATATATATATATATATATATATATATAAAATGAAATATAAGTGAAAAATAATGCAAATATACAGGCAATATAATGAAATATAATGTAATGGAGTGGCGATATATTTTATTTTTAATTTATTTTATATATATTTTTTTTATTTTATATATTTTTTACATTTATTTTATATTTTTACATTTTTATATATAGATTGACTTTAACTATAAAGTCCTTTAAATAGTTATAGTTATTGTTCTTTTCTTCTTTATATTGATAGCTTATTCTTCAATTTTTAGGACAGTCGTAACAAGCATTTCACTACATATTGTACTGTGTATGATTTTGTACGTGACAAATAAATTTGAATTTGAATTTGAACCTACGGTGCCACTTGCCACCCCTACAGAAAACGTCAGTCTGTCCATAAAGAGATTTTTTTCGATTCCTACATTCTACCTTCTGTATCGTTAAAATCCTTGGAACTAAATCACTGAGCTGCAGTAACAGTAATGCAAATACCGTAGTGCTGGTTTTAATTACTTTCATTTGGCAACCCTTTCTCATTAATCACTAACTTATTAGTGCAGTCGATGATCACGCCCAAAAGACAGATGAGACCTGAATTGCTCACATTCTCCCAGATAATGAATAAGACGACCACACTGTGTCTGGGTACAAGTGCTCAAGATTGAATGAGACATCTGACCACAGACGAGACTACGCTGTGGCTAGGAAAAGAAATGATTTTCCGGTCAGTAACTCTGTACGTCTGACTTGAGTGAACTAGAGTAGAAAGATGCAGCACTAGAAATAAGTACTTCAGAGGCACTGCTGTCTCCTCAACAATCAAGGTGCATGTTGAAGAAACTTCCTGGTCTGGATCACTCAATATGAGACATCATGGGACTAACAACCAATAGGAGAGACAGTGATGGAAAAAACAAAAACAAAATAGAAGACACATCGGGGCATAAATAATGGATATTTTATCAAACAGTGCAAATAAATACACTGTCTAGCCAAAATAAATGTCCAGCACTTGTTTCAACAAACATAAGCTACATCACAACATTTATTTCCATCCATTGTAGTTGGGTTCACTGTTCAGTGAATTGATGACAGGAAAACTGAACCACTCCATAAAGTCTTCTCCAGCACATTCCAAATACCTTCAATCGAGTTAAAGTCAGGACTCTGGGGTGCCAATACATGTGCGGAAATGATTCCTCATGCTCCCTGAACCACTCTTTCACTACTTGATTTAGGTTGACAACTCACTTCATTTAATTAGCATATAATGTTGCTGGGCCTATACCTGACCATCTGAAGCAAGAATGCCACAGTGATTGCATGCCGTAATCGAGGCTAAAGGCGCTCCAATAAAATATTACAGTGCATAACTGTTTTTGGCCCAGCAGTGTATATCATATGATTGCGTAGACTGCTGGAGAGTAGTGGATACTGATAAGACTGAATGTAATGGACAATGAACCATAAAGACAGTTTGAAATGAGGAGCTATGTGTGTGCCTCTGCCCGGAATAGTTGGGCGACAGCTTTATCCCATCTTCAAAGAGAGATGAAAGGTGGTTTAGGGAGAGCTTTCCTTAGACATCACTACTTTGGTGTTTTGGCAACAGGGAAAAGAATAGTAAAAGAAATCTCAAACCCCTGCTGAAGGCAAATCCTTATACAACACACGCACCGAGAGAGAGAGAGAGAGAGAGAGAGAGAGAGAGATCCCTAAAGTCAGTTTTCAGTATAACTCTGTGGTAAACAGTTTAAGTCGAACAACATTCAATACTTTTAAAAAGGCCAACACTAATCTGCTGTTGTGTTTTGCCTACAGGCGAATCAACCTTTGCATACTAATCTAACTTTGGTGGGTGATGCACACTCGCAATAGTTTCATCTGCAAGTTCACAGCAAAAGAAAACAAAGGAATTGACTTGAGGAAAAGGCAGGTTCAAAGAGTCGAATAGTTCATGAAGAAGGAAAGTGATTAGACAAGAAAAAAAAAAAAAAAAAACAGGATGCAAATTGTGTGAACATCCTGACGAAGACTCTTGCATGATTCAGAAGTGCTTGGGATGCTGAACTTGCTTCTTTAATCTTATTTTCTGTAGCAAAATATTGGAGGAGGCTGACAGAATTTTGCTGAGATTCACTGATCAGCCATAGCATTAACACCACCTGACTGGTCTGTAGCAAGGCAGCCACACATACAGCAGGCAGCAATGCACTGTCTTCTGACTCCTTTCTATCATAGACAGCATTAACCGGTTCAGTAGTTTGTGCTACAGTAACTCTTGTGTGAGACCAGCCCAATCGTACTACTTGTTGTTCTTCCTTGGACAATCCTTGGTAGGTACATAGCACTGCATACCAGGAATACCTGACAAGACGTTCTATGTTGGAGATGAATTAACACAGTTGTTCAGCCATCAGGTACAATTTGATTGTCAAAGTCACTCAGATCCCAACGCTTGCCCATTTTTTCCGGCTTCCAACACATTAACTTCAAGGGCTGACTGTTCACTTTCTCCCTAATACATCCTACACCTTGACAAGTTGTGTGGGGCCAGTGGTGTAGTGGTAAGGGTGCTGCACTCATGATTGAGAGGCTGGCGGTTTGAATCCCCGTTAGAACCCCATCGTGCAAAGACCTCATCCACAAGGAATTTAACTCCTTGTTGTGTCATGCTAATGAAACCGGAGCCTGATAAGCCAGTAGGCTCAGGTGAAAAAGGTTACCTTAACCTTGGCAAGTGCCAATGTAACAAGAAAAACAATGTGGTCAAGGGTTAAGGGCCTAGCTCAAGGTGGAAGATTGGTGGTACTGGGGCTGGAACCCCAGACCTTCTGAACCTTGACCATTGAGCCACCACTGTCACTTCATCTGTCAGTGCTCATAATGTTTTTAATTTTATGGCTCGTTGGTGTAAGTGAGAGATCATTTGGACACACCTTCTAATCCAGTTGGGGTGAGTGTCCAAACATTTTACAGGTGAAAGAAATATGAAAGAAAAGAAAGATACTTATACATACTTTAGTATCATCTCCTGAGCCTTGGTGAGCTTCCAGCTTGATGTTCGTTACAGGCAGGCTGCGTTGGCGTTCATGCTTCCATCTTTCCATCATTCTCTGCTGCATTTCCAGCTTCTCTCTCTCTCTCTCCACACTCCGCTGTCCCTCCCTCAGCCTCTCCAGACTCTGTTGGTACTCCTGCTGCTGCTCTTTCAGCTCCTCGCGTTGGCGCTGCAGCCTCTGCGCCTCCTCGTTGCACTGTTGCTCCCGCTGTGCCAGCTCGCTTTCCCTTTCTTCATAACGTAGCTGCTGGGCCTGGCACTCGCGTGTCCACCGCTGCCGTTCCCGAGCCGCCCGGGCCAACTCCTGCCGCCGACGCTCTGCCTCTCGCTGCCGTTCCTGCTCCTGCAGGGAACCCTGGGACAGCCGTTGGTGGGCAGAACTCGAGAGGAGGAGGAGGAGGAGACGGCGCACTTCATAGCGGCTGTCCTGGATGGCAACCATGGCCTGAAGACAATGATAACAAGTGGTATTAAGTAGTGAAAAACTCCGAACAGACATAAACAACAAACATTTAATGTGCTTTGGATAATAACGGCAGCTGAGCAGAAATTGTGGCAGTTTATGTCACAGGTATATGACATAGTAATAACTGAACTCTTGACCTTTGGAGATGTACTTCTCTAAAGGTCAGGTACTACCACTGATCAGGTACTGTCACACTGATCATGTGATTTCATGGCCAAATATAACAACTGCTCTTAGTACAGTGTTAACGGTACCAAGTCATACAATAAGATTTTTGTTCTTCACAAAGATCTTCCAAAATTTAAACAGGTATTCCAAATAAATTATAGAACAGAGGCTAAAGAAATGGTCAACGTTTAGTCATTGAATATTCATTTTAGTAACATCCACCATGCATTTTTGTATATACAACACGGACACAAACAAAAAAGCACACCGAAACAATATCTTTAAAGTACATTTTGTTTAAATCATGACACACAGGCGAGCTCCCAGCATAGGCAGGTGCAGAGCCTAAGAGCTGTGTATTGGCATCTCTTTAAACCCTTTTGGTAGCATTGTGCAGAAACATAGTGAAAGCAAACTACAAGTTTTTTTTATAGTTTATATTATCATATTTTAACCATGACAAAGACGGGTGAGGTGAACTCTACAGTTTGAGCTGTTACTAAATGCTAGTGTTAAGCCTACTCAATTTGTGTTTAGTACATACTGTATGGACACATGAGAAAACTGGCTCCGTAAAGGTGTGTTGGCAGAATAATTAAAAATTTTAGTACAAACTACAAGAAAAAACAACTAAAACAAGATGTTTCTGGCTTACTTTTCCATTTTAAAGCGTGATAATGCTGATGTTGACTGAGCGAGTGTCCACGACAAACTATGAGGGTCTAGCACTGTGATTCAGGCATCATCCACTCGGAACAATGATTTTTAATCCCTAGATAGCAGACCAATCAGACTGCACTATTCCTGTGTAGAACATATTAATCTCATTTAAATCAAGTGCATAAAGAGTTCAGGTTGGGGATATTAGCCAAGATATAAAAATAAGCATACAACACACAAGCAAGTAAGCAAGTCAATTGAAATATGTTAGTTTGTGTTTGTCTTGGTGAACACTATATGTCAACACAGTGAAACAAATTTCAACTTTTAATTAAAATAAATAAATAAATAAAATTTATATTAACATTTGCCAAAATATTTTACTTTGGTTAACAAGGTTAAAGTGAAGTTTAGACTTAGACTTGGGCAAAGCATTCATTAGCTTTTTTTAGTAATTAAATCAGTGAAAAGTCCTCATAAGGGTATTAAAACGTGAACAGAGAATGAACATTTTTGAGTCACTGTAATTACTGAGTGTGTGCATGTGTCATCACCTGCAAACTGTACAGCAGCTGAGTCAAACTCTGGACGCTCTGACACACCTGGACACAAACGCACAAATAAAAACAGTGAACACATTAAAATGAAAAAAAGAAAAATCATATTAACAGGTTTGTGTATGAAGACTCTGCGCGATTTATATTGAAAGACATACTCAGCTTCCTAGATGTGTAAATATAACATAACCCATTTGCATTTACCCTTTTATGAACCGCTCAATGTTTGGAACATACAGATATTTAGCATTATGTTTATTCTCAACACACATTCCCCGTTTTCAATCACAGGGGTGTTTAGCTGGTACACAGCGCCATCTGGTGTTTCTAATCTGTTTATCTTATATCATCATCCCAAAACTGAACAATGTTTTTATTTCTTTTTCTTGTTTTCCTCTTAAACTTGCTCACACAATCTTTACTTAGTATCGCTTATAACATGCATGCATGCATTAACCCATATTTAAGCACCATATTCAGCACATTTTTTGCCTGATTTTTTCCTGTAAATATTTTTTTAAAACACCAAATAAAATTGTAATATGTAGTCCACCCTGATTTCAGTTTACATGTAGAACCAGGGCTTGTCTGCTGGCCTTCCATGTGATCTCAAACCAGGTTAAGGTCAGGGTTAATGTTAACCCAATTTAAGATCCCATGGAACCTTCTTGCCCGACATCAGCTGGGACTGGCTCCTGCTTCCCGGCGTCCATGACAGGATAAGCGATACGGATAATGAATGAGTGAACTTTAATTCCAAGTCGATCACAACCACCTTAAAATTCATCAGATTCATCCAGATGACCAAAAACAGATTTGTCTACTCCATTATATTTATTGTAAACCAGTATGCTGAAAATACATTTTATCTCAACCTCTTCAGGCTAATATTTGGTGGAATCGTGTTTAACTGCTGTAACAGCTCTGGCGTGAGTTCCTACTCGCTCTGCTCGGGATCCAGGTTGGATCCTGTTTGTTAACTGAAACTTTGAACTAGCTGCACAGACTCACATTGGGAGTCAGATGCAGACTTTGACTTGACCTGTACAACAACATTCACATGGTGTTGTTATGGTCTTGTGTTCAGGCCCACTGAAAAGGTTCTCCCACGCTCAGTTTTCCTGAAATGTCCTAACTGAGAAGAAACCCAGTTCTGAGCAAGAAAAGTGTCTACAGAGTTTGATGCTGCCACCACCATATTACAGCGTAGTCACTGATGCATCGTCTGCATTAGGTGAACACAATGTAGTGCTCCTACATAGTGCTCCTACATAGTGCTCCTACAAAGTTCAATGTCACCACATTGAACTTTGAGTGCTTGGTTGGTGTGATGTAGCGACCACTTGCAGATGCCAAACCTCTTGGATATAATTTTACAACCTTATTCCTAAATCATGAGACTATCCTACCCTTAACTTCCTTTAGTCTTCATTTTCAAAAGTCTTGATTAACTGTTGTTTTTGTTTAGAAATCAGAAGCAGAAGATTTAATATTTCACCGGTGAGGGCCAATTATTGTTGAGTTGTGTCATTTTAACAGGGATATCTTCCACCTTATGCTTCTGGATCCACTTATGCAAGCAGCATTTTCCAGTTCTTGATTTTCTTTGAAACACTTGCTGAGCTCTGATTAATTCTAACTTGTACATTAGGAGAACACCAAGAGGGCAGTTCTGAAGTCGGATCTGCGTGGTTTGGAACCATCAAGAAATGACAACAGTGTAGCTAAACAATCGAGAGAAGTAGGTGAAAACTACTTTTTATGGGGGCAGCTGTAGCCTAATGGTTAGAGAAGCAGCTTTGGGAAAGTTTACAAAAAAAATACCATTAGGATGAATATATATATATATATATATATATATATATATATATATGGCTTGTTATTCAGACTGATCTGATCAAGTCTAGAAGGGTTGAATACTTCTGCACCCATCCAGACCAGAGCCAGTGACCATAATGTGCTATTTAAATTCTCTACACATGCACTTTATGCCTGAAACAGAAAAAAATGAACACAACACCACACAATATTATGACAAGAAGACAGTAGTTTAACTTTAAAATGGTTAATTGGGTAAAACGCCAAACCCTCAGTGGAGCACGGCACTCTGCTTCGTATATTAGTTGCAAAAGTGCAGACAACAAAAGGAAATCTCATTAAAATAAGAATGGTCTTTCTTTCTTTACGCCTGGGTCACCACACCTTATCAGTGTAATAGATCGCAGAGCACCATCAGAGGCACGGATTCTAGCAGGAAAGGAAGAGACTGGAGGAAGGTCTAATTATCACTGTTCATTTTTAATGAAATTGTTCCCCAGAGGCAGCGAAATGGACTCTCTCCTTATTTTGAGCACATTAATGTTTCATAATATTAAGGCTGGGATGTGACTTTAGTAGAGAAACCGAAATTATTTATACTGCTGGGTGAGACTATTAACCATACACTTCGAAGTGGAGGACACTAGCTGTATTAGCTTCTACTACTGTCATGTATGTTTCCACAATAGTAAAACACTATACACTATTTTTCTTTTATGCTTTTCTCTAAACCGAGGCCCTCATACAGTAATCTAAAATACGCTGTGCCTGTGCAGATGAACCACTGTACCTGACCATGCCTATACAGGTGACCACTCTCTCTCCTGTGAACTGCACCTCACACTTTCTTTGAACTCATCAATTTTTTTGCCTTACCACAATGACTGTCTATATAAAAGCCCTAAAAGTGTGTGGCAGCGGGGGTGCGATCGAGCGTGTCTGTGAACGAGAGGTGAGGCCGGGGGACGGAGTGACTAAGTAGACACACCTGCTGTCAATGTGTGTCCCTAATCAATCTGTGTGTTTGTTTCAGTGAGAGGGAGATAAAAGGAGACGGAGAGAGAGAGGAACAGAGAGCTGGGGATTTTGGTTTTTGTTTTCTCCTCTTCCGCAGACGGACGAGCACCCGGCCAAGCTGAGAGGCGTGACAGTCTGGAGAACCGCAGGAAGCCCAAGTAGTGTTTCGGTTGTTCTTTTTATTTTTCTGGACTGGAAATATTCAAATGGGGTGCTGTCCAACCCTCAGGGAGCTGTGCCACATTGTGAAATAAAGGGTGGGAGGTACTGAGCAATGCTAGTGTGTGCTGCCCAGCAAACACGGGGAGAACACCCAGCGCCCTATCAGTATATCAGTGTATACAAAATCAAAAATAGCCATTCTATAGAACGTCGTAACCCCTCAGCCAGGGCGGCTCAAGTGCACGGAGAACAAAAGCCATCCCCCGTATGAACAGTTTCGGACATTCAATATTTTATTAGCCACCTTACACAGGTTTAGGTCATAGGGAGTGCTTATGCAAAATTTCACAATGCTGTCATGCATATGAGCCGAGCAATGGCCCGGACAAACTTTATATGTTCAAGGACACTGTGCCAAGGTCAAAGGTCACAAATACAAATTAGCTACCCCACGTACAGGTTTAGGTCACAGGGAGTGCCTACGCAAAAGTTCAGAAAGCTGGCATGTGCATGAGCCAAGCAATGGGCCGGACAAACTTATTGTTACGCCACCCAACCGCCAGAGCCAATGACAATATCCCTCCAACCATAACCGGCTGAGGGGTAAAAAGCTAATGCTAAATATATTATGGCTTATAAATTCTCTGAATTATGAGACGTCTAGATAGAAGAGAGCCGAGCTAAGTTCCCTTTTAACAGAAATCTCTTTCATGTTGCTCAATACTCGGTGGATCCAACAAGTACATGGATGCCTGTGTAGAAATGGGTCTCGTTGACGTCATGTACACCTGGTATCTACAAATCTACTATTACTCTGTTTCTGTGTGTTTATTCTTATTATTAATATACAGGTCCTGTGTGTATCAGCTGATTACTGTCCGGCGCTTTAGATTTCTAGTCATGTAGCATACTGCGGCATGCTTCATTATTCTGTCATTTATTTGTTCTCTTTTCACCATGCACACAAGTCGTTATTAAAATCTTTTATTCTCACGTCTGTTTAACCGGTGTGATCATGCTGTGATGTAAACGGTGTATTTTTACCTTAAGGTGCAGCTTGTGATTGTCGGTTACTCCACTCTGATTGCAAAGCTGAAGCTCGAGGGTGTCTTCTCCTCTCCACTCCTCTTCCTCATTCCTTACAGTATCCACTGCTCGGGGTTCTTCTTCAGCAGGAACAGGAGAAGGAGAGTGATCAGGAGGAGGTGCCACCGGCTGGGTGGTGGAGTCAGAGGTGTTCTGGTCCTCAGACGCAGGTAGGGGATCTGGGCAGTGAAACGACAGTGCTTCTTTCAGACTCTCCGCTGGAAAAAACAAACAGAAGGAGGAAAAGAAGAGAAAAAAAAGACAGCATCAGTCTTTATGATTCATGTATTTATCTTAGCTGACAAAGGTACGGAATGGCTAAGCTAGGACGCCACAGTTCAGGAAGGTGGCAGGTTTAACTCTGAATTAAAGCTTAAAATTCATGTAATCAGATATTCGTTTGCTGGACTGCTTAATCCTTTTAGGGTCGAGGGGAGGGTGGAGCCTATCTCACTCTGGGTGAAGGCAGACTACACCCTGAACAGCTCACTGGTCCATCACAGGGCCAACACACACACACACACACACACACACACACACAAACACACAAACGCAACCATTCACACTCACACCTAGGGGCAATTTGGTACAGCTAATTATCCTAATTTGGAAGTGGACTGTGGGAGGAAACTGGAGCACCCAGAGGAAACCCACAAAAGCATAGGAAGATCATGCAAAAAAACACCATCGCCAAACCCAGGACCTTCTTGTTGTGAGGCGGTAACCACTAGGCCACCGTGCCTCCTCTCAAATAATTCAGTAATCTAATTTATATTTCATGAAAAACAGATAGATAATCACACACATGGCCGAGTAACCCGGGAAAAAAAAAGTCACAGCAGGGTTAAATAAATATTAATATTATTTCAATATTTAGTATTTTTCTTAAATCGGCAAACAGTTTTCCCAAAATAGATAATAATATGTTACACTAGATAATCTCAGAAAGCTTTTTATTAAAAGCAGCGAAGAAACATAATGTTAGGCACTGTTTGCTTCAGTCAGGTAGAGGCTCAGCAACATAATGTGGCAGTAAAATAAAGTCAGCTGACGACCTTAATGAAATGAACAACCAATTCATCCTTAAAACATTTCAATTTCCCGACATGGATTAATCTATAAAAAAAAATTAGTTTTTCCTCTTAACACTTATATGAAAGCAGTTAGCGGATTTTGCACACTAGTGCACATTAGCATGAAAGCGAGTATCTCACCCTCTTTAAGTGCAGCGTTGAGCAGGACGGCAGCATTAGGGAGTTCATCTGTGTTCGGGTGCACCAGCAGCTTTGGTTCGGGGCTGATGTCTCCGTGGCCCACCATGGCTGCGAGCTCAGCATAGATATGGAGTTTCTCCTCCAGGCTGGAGCAGATCAGCTGGTCATGACCGCAGAGAGACTCTGCCAAGTACAGATGAAGCAGAATTTTAGAAATAGATTCCAGGCTGCTTCTCTAGCTTGATAAATGATTCACAAACAAACACCAAGAACACAATTTTTTAAACCAGTGATCGTACTTAAATGGCTCAACATGTACATGACCACAGTTGTGTCAGTTCTGTTTAGTGCATCACCTTGTAGCTTCTGAAGTTTGCGGTTCTTGGCCTCTGCTGCTCTCCGCTCTTCTTCTGACTCACTTGCAGTGTCTTCCTCCTTCTCATGGCAACTAAAAAAAACAGAAGAGTATAAACTCAGATTAGATACAGTGTGAAATCTGAGCTATCCACACCCACAAATGGACTATATTATAATAAAATAATAATAATAATAATAATAACAACAACAACAATAATAATAATGATAGGCTCCCGAATGGCGCATCAACAAGATGTGTGAATATCAACCCGGAGATCGCAAGATCGAGTCCAGGTTGATGCCACAGCCATCCCTTACCAGGAGTCCATGGAAGCTAACTGGCTAAGTTCTCACGGGAGGGAGGGACGGCTTACGCTCACTTCCCTGTCACTCACAGCGATCAGCAGCCAGCCATGGGCGTCTGTAAGCTCATTCGTATGAGAGGCAGATAGCACTTTCCCTCCGAGTGTGTTAGGCCGCCCCCATATGCATGCGCAGCAGTTCAAAAAGAGGTGGGAGGCAGCACTGCATGTCACGGAGGGGGCATATGCATGCCTACACCACTCCCTGTTTGGTGGTGGTCATGAGATAGGGAAGGCAATATTTGATGGGTGGGAATTGGTACAACTAAAATTAGGGGAGAAAATGGGGAAAAATACAATTTTTTTATATATATATATATATATAAATATAAATAATAATTCATTCATTTATCCATTTTCTAAGCCGCTTAATAATAATCAGGGTCGTGGGGAGGCTGGCGCCCATCTCAGCCAACTCTGGGCAAAGGCAGAGTACACCTTGAACAGCTTGCCAGAGCACTGCAGGGCCAACACACACAACCATTCACACCCACACTCACACCAAGGGGCAATTTGAAACAGCCAATTAACCTACTGTTCATGTTTGGTACATGTTTGATACATGGACTGTGGGAGGAAACCGGAGTACCCGGAGGAAACCCACGCAAGCACCGGGAGAATATGCAAACTCCACACAGAAAAGTCAGAGCCCAGGAATTGATAATAATAATAAATTTATACCCACATCACCACTGCTTCTCGGATAAGCCTCATCCAGGCGTTGCGCTCGTCTTTGGTTGCTGCATGCACCTCATACATTTCGGGTCCGCTGGAGGAGGCACTGATTAGGAACATGCCCCTCTCCTCATTCGCTACCTCTCGCACTATCAACTTTTGCAGGGAGATCACTGGACATTTCTGGTCCTGAGAGAATGAGGAGCAGTTAAAAGCACCTACAGGTAGAACACTGTGTGGGTGTGTGAACAGTGTCACACTTTTATAGGTGACTAATCAAAAGTTTCTTTTGGAAATTTGCTGAATAATTTAACTCTCTTCTAATTTACACACAAGTTTATTGAATCAGTCGAAATGCTGTGCAGTGTTTATCTGAATAATAAAAACGATGAAAACATACAACAGCAGCAAAGATGTATTTTTGGTCTTTCTCCTGGAGGAGGACCAGCAGATCAGTCAGCAGGAGGGCCAGCACATCTACAGATAAACACAAACACATGATCAACAGGGTTAATATAGTGAACAAAAACGAACACCTAAACAAGCAGTGAAAAATTGTTGAAATAATTAAATAAAAACTAAAATAAACAATGCAACAAGAACAACAAAATAGAATCACAGATTCTAAAATAAGCTTTATTTTCATTCATTTCCTTTTTTTTCCTGCAGCGTGGCTGCAATATCACTCCGAAGGTGAAGCTGAGACAGTAACAGAATGTACAGAATAAATGCACATTACTGCCTTAACCACTAAGCCACCACTGCCCTGTGTGTGCAGTTTAACTAAATTATTTTTACACTATAAAACAAATTAATTCTTCAAAATAACACTAAACTGTTTACATGGTTGTAAAAGTAACTAAAACTAAACTGGAGAAAAGCCACAAATACTAAATAAAAATAAACCAATAAAAAATAATCAATAGAAATATCAAAGAAAAAAAAAAAAGACAAAAGTGGGCGGCTAAACTGACCAAGAAGCAGATTTATTTATAAACTGTTTGTAGGACTATTTACTTACATTACTCTAGCACTGTTACCCTGCATTTTATAACTACATCTGCCATGAGGTTAATGTCTGTTCGGTTGTTAGTGTTCACCATAACTCCAAAACTTATGCATGGATTTTGCTGAATTTTGTTTCTAGAGCAGCTTGTGGTGCAAGTAACAGACCGTTACATTTTGTTGATCTGTGCATTATATCAAGTAAAAAAAAATTAAATCCCCAAATCCCAAAACAAAACAAAACAAAAAAATCCCTGTTGTTTAATATGGCACAAAATGTTCAGTAGAGGTCCACTAGGGGGAGACATTTTATTATAACTATGCCAAGTTTACAAGCTTTAGGCAGATTTTTATAATAGTATAATATAATATAATAGTCTAGTATAATATAATAATATAATAATATAATGGTTTTCTCTTCAGTGGTGCTTTTTTTCTTTTTTTATATAAATAACTTTTATATATATATTATACATTTCGAGCTTTCTTAGAGCTCTGTTTGTTTTTAATGTGCATTTTATTTTATTTATTTATGTACTTTGCCAACTTCTTTATGACAGTTCAGTCTGTCTGTCTACCTATTATTGCTAAAGTAGTATGAAGCTGAAGATTGCCAGTTCAGCTCTTCAGTGCACTTCACAAAAGGCTTATTTAGATATATATATGTGTGTGTGTGTGTGTGTGTGTGTGTGTGTGTGTGTGTGGGACAGAGTTGTCTATGATCAAAAACACTTGTATTTTAGAATGTTCTATATCAACCAAGTATTGCTGTAACTTTCTCGTGCCATTTTTAAAAATGTCCAATCACAATAATTCATCATTGGCTCTAATTGGACTAAGTCCTTTTTCATTATATGATGTTGCACACAAACGCACCAGACCTGTCCTAGGGTACGCAGCAGGTACAGGAACAGACTGACAACAGCTCGCTTAAGTGCCACCCTCCCACTACATCTGGATATTATTATTTGAAATCATCAGGCTCAAGTGTCACATTTGTCACAAATTTTGGAATTTTTATTTCTCCTTCTATGAGTCAAAGACGTGTGTCATATAAAAGTAGGTCACAGTAGGCAAAAGTTTGTGAGCCCCTGCACTAGAGAAAAGGAACAAATGAAAGGTCAAGCCAGTAAATCACACACTGTATGCACTGGTTTGCGGCATTCCTTCATTTAGCTGACCTTTGAGTCTGCCAGTCGCGGTCTTCCAAAGCAACGGTCCATGGTGAAGCAGCGTACGGCCATTGGTCATGTCGTGCTTGCGAAAGGCAGTGCCACTTTTCAGTCTGGCTAAACTCTTGCTTTCCATGCGGCCAAGTACGTCACTCAGCCACTGACTCTGCTCTCGCTCGCTCACTCGCACATCCACTGCTGAGATCATCTCTCGCACCAGGGACAGAGACCCGGAGATATCAGCATGCTCCTGTGTGCCCTCTGAGAACCACACACAAAGAGAACGGAAAGTAGAGCATGAGAGAGAATACCGGTGCTGGAACCAATACAGAGAGTCTCAAACGATCCACTGGATATGACGCAACTGATTAGTGTATCGTACAATGTTATGGTCCTGTCAGACGGGGTGTCTGTAGAGAGCTACCTTCTGTGTACTGCAGTATCCTCTCTAAAAGCACTGGATACTTTGTAATCCGCTGCGTCACTAACAAAATGCATTCTGGAATCTCTCGCCTCTTTACCAGAGAGTTGCTGCTCTGTTGCTGTACAGAAAACAGGACACGAAGGGTTAAAGTGTATATATCATGCTACAAAAATACAAATGAGGTGGGATTAGAACATAAATGAAACCTGCTTTTTCGTGGTAATGAAGCCGTGATGTACGGCTCACACACTCACTTTAATGAAGAGCTGAAATCGTTTGTTCTGTTGCTGAAGCTCTTTGAAGAAGCTGACGGCTTCGTTGTGGCGGCTGCAAAACTCCCCGTAGATCCGCTTCATGTTCTCAGCATTCTCCTGTGAGAACTAAACAAACACACACACACACACACACACACACACACACACACAAAAAGAATAATGATTATAGTCTTGGATCGCAAGACAACGACAGCTCATGAGATTAACTCAGTTTATTATAATTATTTTATTTGAATTAAAACGACAATTATGATTTGACTGGGAACATTTACGTTCGGTAAACTGAGACCCAATTGATGTACGGTAGAGTGCAGTGAAGATTATACACCACCACTTTTGTCTAAAAGGGCTCCTAATAAAAAGAAATAAAAAATTACTTCTATATCATTTTTTGGTGAAAATGTATTGAACAATGTTATTGTAGGCAACGAGAACCAAAATAATAATAATTCTGACAAGTATATTGAAGTAAAAGTCTGGCTAATGCCCAAAAACACTGAAATATACCAATTTTTCAGAAAAACTGAACGGTGTCGCAAATTTTATTTTTTTTTATTTTTGCATAGCATGAATGAAGTTCAAACCATATGGAATGTTTTAGCGAGTGAAGAAATTACAAAATATGAGAACACTCTGCCTGAAAGGTTAAATGCTGTAATCAAAGTAAAAGGTGGCCACAATAAATATTGACTTTTTTCTTTCAAAAAAGAGACTGTTAATTTTGTTGTTACTATATATTGCTGTTTGTTTACTTATTCTCATCAATATGATCCAATATTACATGAAATAAATACTTGAATAGTACTTGGTTTCTGATTTCTTGGTTTCTGACTTGACTTCATTTTGTTAATTGTAGAATCATCACTGCACACTACTGTATTTTGTTTATTTCTTCACTCGCTAAACCATTCCATACGGTTTGAACTTCATTCATGCTATGCAAAAATAAAAAAATAAAATTTGCGACACCTTTCAATTTTTCTGAAAAATTGGTATATTTCAGTGTTTTTGTTTATAAGCCAGACTTTTACCTCAATATACTTGTCGGAATGATTTTTTTGGTTCTTACTGACTACAATAGCATCGTTCAATACATTTTCACCAAAAACTTCTTTTTATTAGGAGCCATTTTAGACAAAAGTGGTGGTGTATAATCTTCACTGCACACTACTGTAAATGCCCATGTTTTGTTTGATAACACCTTTAAACAACCACGGCACTTCCCCTTTAATTGTGTTTTCTGTAAAACCATAGCCCACCTGTAGCAGAAGGATATCCCCCACTTGGTGAATGAGGTAGTTCTTATCACTGTCAGGCTGCATGGAGTTATTCCGGCGCTCTGTCATGGCAGAAAGGAAATCTCGGTGCAAGACGAGGAGCTCATCCAAGCATGGAAATATGCGTCCAATGGCCTCGGCATCCAAGCCCACCTCCTCCCGCATGCCTCTCCTGAATACCTCCGCCATGATGGTCAGCGTCTGCAGGTGGTGTAGCTCCGTCTGCATTAGCTCTGAGCGGCGTTCACATAACCGTGAGTCAGTATTGACATTCTTTCACCAGTCTACAGTAGAACTACAACGTGAACAACCGGAGAATTGAGTAACACTGCAAAGCATCTTTACAGAAATCTGGGCTGGTGACTTGTACAGCTCTCACAGGAAGAGAGCTGGGATTGGCTCTAGCATCCCCCATGATCCTGATGCATAAGCAGTATCGATAATGGATGGATGTTCCCACTTGTGCTTACCATAGATGACATCCTGCCTCTTAACTGTACGTTTTTCTTGCTTCTGACAGAACTGCGGCTCCACCGCCAGACTCCAGGACTCCGCCTCCAAACACAGAGCGTCCGTCCCAAAACTGTTCTGTAGAGGAGCATCCACTGTGTCTATAGGAATACCATCAACAGATACAAAGAAATGAAGAGATTCAACACAAAGGATGAATACGATAGAAGCGATCGGTAATATAGCATAGACCTGATGATCATATGAAGGTTGATGACTGCAAACTAAGCGTAGATGTCGAGCATACGTACAAGATATTCAAAGGTTTAAAACTGTATCGCGGGAATGAAATCACATTGTTTACCTTCAACGAGCGACGAGTCAGTGGATGTGGAAGATTCAACAGTCTGCAGGAGCTCCTCTGACTGGCCGGGAGTTCTCCAGGAGGAGGGCTCGCTGTCGCCATCTGGGCTCTCTGCAAACCTGGACACACACTCACAAATTCGCTTACTTCTATTCATTCTTGAATGAAATCCGTTTAAGTTTACAGAAAGAATGAACGAATATTTCCGCACCACTCTGGGACGAGAGGGACGCTCCTGGATAGAGCGCTGGGCAGAGTGGCTGCGTCTCTCCTGTCCCGTGGAGTCATCACGGGGAGAGAGCACGAAGTGGATATCTGAGAAGATGGGTTGCTTTCGCGCAGTACAAAGTCTGCATACGAACAGAAGAAATAAAGCCCTATTAGCTGAAGCAGGGGATGAGTCTCAACCAGAGACTGTATCTTTATACTGGATTTGTGTGGTGCAGCTGAACGACTCACTTTGAGGAAGGGTGGCTGCTCTGGCCTTCTTCACAGAAACTGCATACTTGTCCTGCACTTTCTGTACAGGAGAACACACAAATCAACCCTAACGTACTTAACCGACTTATAACGGGCCTGTGGGTCTCATGACACACACTCAGACCCCCTGCAGTCATTTCTAATGAGCAAATATATTACTAATTTCAGCTTAACCATTACACATGGGCTAGCTGTCAGGTTTGGTTTTAGTTACATCACACACACACATACACACACACACACACACACACCAAACCTCTGTGTGCAATACAGTAAATTTTATTGTATCATTACTTTCATGGAACCACACTCACACCCACGCACATACACACACACACACCTTAAGGCACTGTGCCGCAGAATCTTTACAGCCCTTATGGACGCTTGTGGCACAATCTAGGAAGATGTGGACACACCAAAACATACAGTTATGATATGCATGGGTTCACATGGATAGCATATTTTACGTGACCCAATAACCACCTGTTTTTAATTGATATTATTGATATCAATAACAATTATTTATTTGCTCATATTCATTAAGGAGCCCAAATAATGCTTTTGACTTCAATTCAAAGTTAATCGATGCTAATTTAAGGCTTGACTATTCATAACTGTCAGTATGGAAGATAAACAGCTCAAACAGCATCACAGAACACAACATGAGAGGAAAAAAAAAGACCATGATGCAGTCTCACTCACTGGTGCAGTGCAGCGTTTCCTTCCCAGTAACGGGTTTGTCACACACCTCACAAACCGAAGTCCCCAGAACAGGACCTGCGGCAAATTGGTGTCCATTTCCCTGTTTATCTTTCTCTCCCTTCTCCTTCGCTTTTCCCTTCGAGAACCAGAAAAAAGCCATTACAGGATTAACAGCAAATGCAGCCATGGGTATAACTGACCACGCTCTCCATGTGTATGTCTAATGGCCGTAAAACTGAAGCGGCCACCTGAGGGACTGGGGAACTTGGGTGCATAGACTTGTTAAACAGGAAGCGGTGGGGTTAATGAATAAAGTGTAAAGCTGGGACTTGGGACTATGCGTTTGTTTCGGGGATGGCTGCTTGGCATAAAGTCGGCGGTCACTTGTTCAGGCATACCTGGACTAAAATTGTTCACTTCGAGTTGAATGGGTGCACTCACTTCCCAGATATATTAAATAAACATGAAATACAGTGTAATCTCATGGAAATAAAATGGAATGGGCTGCAGTGTCTTTCTGAAACTATTTGCTTCCTCCTGTATGCGAGTCTCAATGATTCCTGCATCGGGCGCCATGATATTAGTAAACAAACATCACCATATTTTTATTTCTCTTGAAATCCTATCCCTCCTTCTGTTGATCTTGGACTTTCCCCACTTCCTACGAAACAGTCTTGCACTGCTAAGCTACTGCACATATGCCAGTCATGCCTCTCGTCATGTAGTCTTGTTATTGTTAATGTAAACAGATACAAAAGCTGCTGTGGTTTTACTGGGAACTCGTTGTGATTAGCCAAAACGAACCGATATTGGAAGATAAAACACATAGGCCAGCATTAAAGATGTGTACCTTCTTGCTGCGTGTACTGTACATTCGGCTTTTAATGAAACTGAAAGTGCGGCTGACTTTGTATTTCTCCGGCTCGGTCTTGGAAGGAATAATGTATTTATCCCAGCCCTCTTCTTCGATTCTGGGTAGGGAAAACAACAACAACAACTTTACACCAGCATTGTTTGGAAGGTTATATACAGTACAGTACCAAGTTGTAGACCTCCAGGGTAGTTTCCTTCACAACTAACAAAGTGTTCACATTTGCGTTTCCTTGCCAGGTACCAATAGCTGATCATAAAAAAATAATAGAAATAGAAAGCCAAGAATAAAAAATTCAACCTGTAAAATCTGGTGAAGCTTTACAGCAAGTACAGGGGGTCACCCCTTCACAAACATACATAATGGACGCTCTTCTTCCAAGTGGTAGCCAAAGCACACTCTAAATGTCATTTAATGGATGCTATTGCATCTTGACCTGCATTCAATGCATGATATTTAAACTCAATGGGTTTGCCTGTGTTTAGCATCTTTATGGTGCTCCCCAAACAACAGTCAGACAGGTTAAACAGTTGAATAATTCTGTGTCAGCTAACATGGTGTTGAGCGACAACAGACGCAATAGTGAGTATTTTTTGAGGGTTTTTTTTTTTTTTTTTTTTTGGAATCTGAGGAGAAATTGTTGGAACCTAGTAAAGTTTTTTCCATACTGTTTCGCAAGCACACATCACTTTCCTGACCGATTGTTGTTCTGGTGTCTTGAATCACTTCCATTATTAGACACAGTTAGCTCCCACTGAACAGAACCAGTTCTGCTGACCTTCGTCGTTGTTTTGGCATGCTGCCGTCACTGGCTGATGACGCGGTATGCAGCATCAGTATGTGACGTTAAAGCGCTAGCATTATTCTTCTTACAAATGAAAAGCAAGTGAAAAGGCAGTAAGGTAAAAACCATCGTGTATCTAACGCTGCCGGAATTTTATAAACCAGCGTGTGTGGGCGGAGATTTAATTATCCACTACGTCTCCTTTTGGTTTCAAAACCGTCATCAGTACACGCAGTAAAACCTGTCTACGAAGTTTCCTCATCTGTTTTTAGACTAAATCTATAGACTATAGACTAATCTATACGACGGGCAGAACCCAGGCAGATTTATCCGACCATCCTGTCCCACAGGAAGCAGCGTAGCGTGTGTGTGTGTGTGTGTGAGAGAGAGAGACGAGACTGTGTAAGGTTGACCCTCAGCCTCGTGTATTGTACGGCTTCAGCCGCGTTGTGGTCTCGTTGCCCAGCTGGCACGGTGGTCTGGGCATCATACAGCTCTTTTTGCTGAAATAAACATCCTCCTTTTGAAAACCACACAAGTTCTAAGAATACCCAGGTTTACTGTCGTGAAGGTGGATTGATTATTTATGTTCCGTACCTCAATCGTTGTGATGTGGGTTATTCTCACTGGGCTTTCTGTGCGTGTCAGCTGGTCACTGCTCCTGGGAAGGTCCTGGCACATTTCAGAGATTTTTTTTTTGTGTGTGTGAGTGTGTGTGAGTGTGTGTGAGTGTGTGTGAGTGTGTGTGAGTGTGTGTGTGTGTGTGTGTGTGTGTTTGAGGACACATGAGGATGTCTAAAAGTGTATTCAGCCATTGTGGCTTCTTGAATATTTCTCAGTTTGTGTGAATTCCAGAACACATTTTTGAAACTAATAATAAAGTGTTTTATCCAAACAGTTTCAACGAGAGTGTAATACTAACATTCGACCTGCCGTGTTTATGTAGGGTGGTGTGTGTGCAGTGGATGTAGGGTGGTGTGTGTGTGTGTGTGTATGTAGGGTGGTATGTGAGTATAGTGAATGTAGTGTGTGTTTATGTAGGGTGGTGTGTGTGTGTAGTGGATGTAGGGTGGTGTGTGTGTATAGTGAATATAGTGTGTGTTTATGTAGGGTGGTGTGTGTAGTGGATGTAGAGTGTGTGTATATGTAGGGTGGCATGTGTGTATAGTGAATATAGTGTGTGTTTATGTAGGGTGGTGTGTGTGTAGTGGATGTATTGTGTGTATGTAAGGTAGAGTGTGTGTGTAGTGGATGTAGGGTGATGTGTATGTTGTGTGTGTGTGCAGTGGATGTAGTGTATGTAGGGTGGTGTGTGTTTAGTGGATGTAGTGTGTGTGTGTATATGTAGAGTGGTATGTGTGTATAGTGAATATAGTGTGTGTTTACGTAGGGTGGTGTGTGTGTGTGCAGTGGATGTAGGGTGGAGTGTGTGTGTGTAGTGGATGTAGAGTGTGTGTTTGTGTGTAGGGTGGTAGGTGTGTATAGTGAATATAGTGTGTGTTTATGTAGGGTGGTGTGTGTGTAGTGGATGTATTGTGTATGTAAGGTAGTGTGTGTGTAGTGGATGTAGGGTGATGTGTATGTTGTGTGTGTGTGTGCAGTGGATGTGGTGTGTGTGTGTGTGTGTGTGTGTGTGTGTATGTAGGGTGGTGTGTGTGTGTGTGTGTGTATGTAGGGTGGTGTGTGTGTGTATGTAGGGTAGGGTGTGTGTGCACAAATGATTGAAACTTGATCACCATAAATCCAGTTTTTTCCCGTGTGTGTGTGTGTTTGTGTGTGTGTGTATGTGAGTGTGGGTGTGTGTGCAAACATCTAAATCCGAGTGCATCCAACACCCGGATATCTGAATCCTCTCCTGGGCCATGTTAAGCGAGCAGACTGGCCGTGTGTGTGTGTGTGTGTGTGTGTGTGTGTGTGTGTGTGTGAGCTATTAAGCAGGCAGGCAGGCTGTTAATCCCCCATTAGCGAGATCCCTCTGGGGATCAATCATAGGCAGCGCAGATTAGCGCTCAGATCTCCCGAGAGCCGCGCGTCCCCGTCATCTCTGGAGAAGCTGTAAAGTCAGAGCTGGTATTGTGAGTTAAGTGCTTCTCATCAGCAATTTTATAAAGTGAAGCACAAGCAGAAATGTGTGGCGTCTGATGTAGTTAGATGTCTCGATTGGGTTCGCCTCGAGCCGCACACTCTGTGCGGCTTTTCTGTTCACCACAGATGTAACAAGTTGTTATTTGGTTACCTGTTTAAACCAGTCTGGTTGTTCGTCCTCAGTCGTCTCTCATCAACAAGCCGTTTCTACCTGCTGAACTGAAGCACTGACGGGCGTAGGCTCTCACTCACTCTCTCACTCACTCACTCAGTCAGTCGCGGAACCGCTTAATCATATTAGGGCGGTGGGGAGGCTGGAGCCGATGCTGGGTGAAGGGCGCGCCCTGAAAACCTCGTCAGATGACCGCAGGACAGCGCACACACGCAACCACTCACACTCGCGCGTAGGGTCGATTTGGAACAGCCAGATAGCTTCGTGTGCTTGCCTTTGGACTTTAGGAGGAAACCAGCGTGGGTTCAAGTCCCGGGTTTGGCGAGGGCGTTTCTGTGTGGAGTCTGTATGTTCTTTGCGTGGGTTCCCTTCGGTACTCCAGTTTCCTCCTATAGTTAAAAGACGTGCACGTTAGATTAATTGGCTGTCGTGAATTGACCCTGGGTGTGACTGTGAGTGTGAATGGTTGTGTGTGTGTCTTGGCCCTGCCATGGTCTGGCGAGCTATTCAGGGTGCACCCCACCCTCGCCCGGTGACAGCTATATAGATAGATAGATAGATAGAAAGATGGATAGATAGATAGATAGATAGAAAGATGGAGATGCATAAAATAAATGTGTGCATGTGTCAGTAAAAAAATTACCAGTAATAATAATAATAATAGTCATGCAGTACATGCTTTAGTGTGCACATGTTTAAAATATTAACATAACATTAAAGGGAACACGGCTCATGTACACCCGTGTGTGTGTGTGTGTGTGTGTCCATGGTATGGCAGGCTGCCGGATGTTTCTGTCAGTAATTCCCCCTCTGCTTTAAAGAAGTCAGCAAAGCCTCTAATCCTCTCAGTCCCGGATCAAATGTTCTCTGATTAGAACGTTCTCTGGCCAGAAACACACAGAAATGAGTGAGAGTGTGTGTGTGTGTGTGTGTGTGTGTGAGAGAGAGAGAGTTCACATCAGCCTGTTTGAAAGAGAAGTGATCCGAAGTGCGTATAGCGAACTCTGCGACCTGGTTTACACTCTGAGTCACTTTTATCTTTAGAAGAGAAGTTCTCCAGTTCAGGATGAAAAGAGAGAGGATTCTGCCCCTGTGGATCGTACCTCTCTCTGGTGCGTGTCTGGGTGTTCTCAAAATAAATAATAATAAAGTAATCATATAAATAAGCTATAAGCACTCAGAGAGCGCAAACCTCCGCCAAGGAAGGACTGTCTCTCCCTGCCTCACCAAAAACGAATCATTTGTTCCTTGACCTTTAGTGAAAATTTCAGGAAAATCCATTCAAAGCATTTTTTCCCAAGTTGTTTACAAACAAACAAATGCCGGCAAAAACATAAGCACCTTGCCAGAGGTCAGAGATTACAGCCAGAAGCAGCGATCTGCGGGGTCCAAGCAGATTTCACAGATCGTGCTTCAAGTTTCATAAAACACTTTCAAGTTTTCTGACAGTACCAGCGAAAGATGTGCTGTGAGCTGATTGGCTGAGGCAGCTAAGTGTTTTTATATACCCCTGTCAATATTTGCAAGAATAATTTTTTTTTCCAATGAAGTGCCAGACCGAATTTAAACTGGTTTGAAATAAATTCAACAGTAACATTAACTGTCTTCCTCCGGGTCCCTTGTTCGATCATGGCGGCCAGTGGGACTACGTCCAAGAGCAGCCAGTACGTGCTCGTGTTTATAACATTATAGTTTTATCCATATCAGCTGCCAAATCTTCAAGACTTCAAGCTTTTATTAAACTCAGGTGTAGGTCCGGGTCGTAACTCGAACAAGCGCGCGGCAGGAGTAAGCGGTAGACCAGAAGCTCTGAATCTCACTGGACACAAGTGGAACCTTCTGCTCCAGCTGCTGAGCACAGAACTTGGCATGGGCCCGCTGTGCTCCAGATGTTTTCCGGCCAAATAAATAAGGAACATCTGAGATGATTTACTCCCATCCCAGCGGAGCCCCAAGACCGTATTACATGAAGCCTATTTACGGTGGCAAGTGCCCCAGAACCATGAATCAGCTCTCGCGCAGACTTAGCCGGTAACGCAAAGACCTAACGTATGAGTTTTTATAGGCCTGGTTCCGCTCCCTCTTCTCTTTTCGCAGTAGCTGGATGAGAGATCCGGGCAGCTCTTAAAGGGCCAGTCTTTCTATTTTCTAAGGTTTTCTAAACCAAGAAACTAAAGAGGTGGTTTATGGCCTTGTTTTTAACCCTAAAATGAGTCCAAATGTTACTAACATGGCTAATGCAGTTACCCTCTAATAAGCATCTTGTAGAAATTATTACACACTTTCCCCAAATCATGTTAAATCAAGACTTTTCTCGTACACAAGTTATATTACTCAGCTATAATGATGTCATTATGAGGCAGCTGTGAGGCATTTTTTTGGCAGACGCCTGAAGAAAGTTCGCCAAGTTAAAGAAATTTGAAAACAAGCGTGTCCTGTTTCACTGAAACTGTTCGATTAAACCAAGAAGTTCTTTAATTTCACTGAACATTAATATTAGCATTATTATTATTACATCATTAACAACAACAACTTTAATATTAATAGTACTAATAGGCACAAAATGAGATCTGCAGCCCACCAAGTTTCTGCCAAGTTACACAGAACCCCAAAGAGACCTTGGCTAAACAAGCTGTTGGGCTTTAGCGCAATGCTAACACTGTACACCGCCAGTTAAATTGAAACAGCCATGATATAACTTTCTGCCTTTTCAATTGAATTCAGTAAACGAATCCCCTCAAGAGGAAAAACCCCGGACCAAACAAGAAAATGTTCTGCGACGTGCAAGTGCAGTAAGTGCCAACGGCGGTGGCGTGCGCATGAGATATATTTTTCCCACTGTTTTTTTCATTTGTTGGCTTTACGTGATTTGCGTATTTTACGTGATGGAGCCCTGCTAATCATTGGAGCGGGTATTTGGAAAAGATCAGCATGGTTTTTTTTTTTTGTTGTTTGTTTGTTTTTTTTTTTTTGGTTTGATTCAGGAAAAAAAATTAAACAAGTCTCCGTCTGATTGAGTCCTTATTGATGGGGTGAGGAGTTTAGACATCCGGGGGGGTCACTAGAGCCTCTGCTACTACGCATTCGAAGGAGTCAGTTGAGGTGGTTCGGGTATCTGATTAGGATGCCTCCTGGTTGCTTCGCTTTAGAGCTGCAGACAGGGTAAATCCAGAACTTGCTGGAGGGATTATATCCTGTCTGGCCTGGGAACACCTAGGGATCCCCCAGGGAGGAGAGAGAGAGTGTCGTTGGGGTGAGGGTTGCCTGGGTTTCCCTTTCTAGAACTGTTGCCTCCGTGACCCGACCTTGGCTCAGTGGAGGAAGATCTGTATGAATGGACTGTTTGACTAAGTGATCTTGATTGAGCAGCGGTGTTGGGGTCCAAGCATCTTTCCAGATAATGTCCCAAGTTTTTATTTACAGCATTTGGAAGACGCCCTTATCTCATTTATACAAGTGAGGGTTAAGGGCCTTTTTCAAAGGGCAAAAATTGTCAGCTTGGTGGTATTTGGACGTGAACCCCTGACCTTCCGTTTAGTTACCCACAGCCTTTACTACTGAGTCCCCGCTGCCTCGTTCTTTCCAAGTTCTTCTAAAACACTAGAGACCATAGAGTGTAATAGTGCTATGCTAACATGCTACGTAAGACGCTGGTGATTGCTGATTGGCTGAAAATAGCTGTGTTTTGTTGAGTGGCGAATTGAATAAACGTAAATCTACAAGAGCCCGGCTTTGTGTTAGGATACCTTCCTTCTCCTCCCGCGTCCTCCTCGACTTCCCTCCCGTCCTCGTTTTGATGTCTCTTAGAAAGAAAACAAGCTCTCGTCAGTGTTCTCTTGTCTCTTTTTTTTTTTTTCTTTTTCGTTCCCCTCTCAGGGCCGTTTTTTATACCGTAAAAACCTCAGCGGCGCTACAGAACGAGTAAAGCAGGCTTGCTTTCATTTCAGCACAACCTTTTATCCAAAGTGACAGCGACTCGTGGTGTTTTTCCAGCACACGCTTCGAAACGAGCTGGACCAGGCGGCGACTTCGCTGGAGAATGTTGTACAGAGCGTCAGTACTGCTGCGCAGAAGAGCAGCTCTGTTAACGTTCGTTCACAGATTCACCTGATTGGCTGAGGGATCGGCGCCTGTATCGGTTTTCCTCACTACACCTCTGCCAAAACTACTGCTCTCTCTCTCTCTCTCTCTCTCTCTCTCTCTCTCTTTCTGACTCTTGCTTCTTCTGTCTATTCATCACTTTACTTTCTCTCTTTCTTTCTTTCATTCTATTTTTTTGTTTTCTTTCTTTTCTTTACTTTTTGCTCTTTCTCTTTTTTATATTTTTCTTTCTCTTTATTTTTTCCTTCTTTATTTTTTCTTTCTCTTTCTTCTTTCTTCCTTTCTCTTTTTTCTTTCCTTCTCTTTTTCCTTTTTTCTTTTTTCATTCTTCCTTTCTTCCTCTTTTTCTTTCTTTCTCTTTATTTCTCCTTCTTTCTTTTTCTTCCTTCCTTTCTTTCTTTCTTTTTCTTCTTTCTTTCTTTCTTTCCTACATACTTTTGTCTTAATTTCTCTCACATTCCCACTCACTATTCTTTACCCAATCTATTCTTTCTTTTTTATCTCCTGCCCTCCCAAGCTATAGCTCTGGGTTCTGTCCATCCGACCGCCTGTCCGTCACACTTTAGTTTCTGGACACTTACTTGCCGCGTGCTGAAGCTGGGGCTCTCAGTCTTGCTGCGCTTGTTCTGTATTGGCAGATTATGGAATGGTCCTTTCGGCGGTAGCGTCTGGACCCCTGAGGTCTATTTTCATTTTTCTTTGTCTTCATCTTGTCTACTATTCATTCCGATTCTCTCTCTCTCTCTCTCTCTCTCTCTTTTACTCTCTCCCTCTCGCTCATTCCTTCCTGTAATGTAATCCTTCGTTCTTGTTCTCTCTGTATAAAAAATGAAGTGGATCAGAACACCCCCAGCCGAGTGTGAACCAAAACACACAGCACTGATGTTAGGAACCAGTCCGGGGACCCGCTGGTAGATGAAGATAATCACTGGCCTGTCAGCGGTGTTTGTTTTTTATCCGTTTCTAGTAACGGTGGTGTTGTCTGAGGGGTCCATCCTCTTCTCGTCGTTTATTATAAAATGAAATCAATGTGAATAAACTTCAACGTGTAACATTGTGAAAAATTTCCGAAACGAGCTCGGAGCATTGCTTATGGTAAGCAGTCGCAGCTCGCCGCGTCGGAGGGAAAAATAACAGGAAATGACAACTTTACACTTCCTTTTACAAATGACACTGGAGACTCCTTCCAAAATGCTACATAAACCTCCACTTTATGCTTTAAGAGGATTCCCGAATGTCTAGGTGTAAAGAGGCACGAGGGAAACGCTGACAGTTGAGAACGTGCGCGCCTGTCCTAGAAATGGAAATCAGCCAATCAGAGTGGAGCACTCGAGAGCAAGACATAACACGCTGTAACTTCAGTCAGGGGGAAAAAAAAGGACGTTCCATTGATATGAAAGGATCAGAAGTAACTGTGTAGTATAGTGAGAGCGTACTGTGTGTGTGTGTGTGTGTGTGTGTGTGTGTGTGTGTGTGTTCCAGATCTGTGATTATCTTTACTCTATACTTTATATCCATTAATTTTCTGTGTGGAGTGTATCTTCCTGCAGTACTTTATCATTGTGTGTGTGTGTGTGTGTGTGTGTGTGTGTGTGTGTGTGTGTGTTGTGATGGTAAGTTAGTATCTCTGCTTGCGTGCACGTATTTGGGTGAGGAATTGGCGTGTGTGCCAGTACGTTCCGTTCTCGATGGCTTTATGATAAGCGTGTACACGTTCATTTTTTTAATCTGTGTGTGTGTGTGTGTGTGTGTGTGTGTGTGTGTGTGTGTGTGTGTGGGTGTGTGTGTGTGTGTGGGGG
>JAQMYF010000005.1:23263145-23273187 GCA_030014195.1 Neosilurus mollespiculum | reverse complement strand
CGGTGGTGGTCATGTGATAGGGAAGGCAAAAAGTTGATGGGTGGGAATTGGATACGACTAAATTAGGGGAGAAAAATGGGGACATGCAATTTCATTTCAACATCCGCCTTTTTCGAACTGCTGCGCATGCGTATTTGGGGTGACCTGAGACACTTGGAGGGAAAGCGCTATCCGCCCCCTCGTACAAATCACTGTTCTCACTGATGCCCATGATTGGCTGGTGATCGCTGTGAGTGACAAGGAAGTAAGCATATGCCAGGCCTCCCTCCCGTGAGAGCTCGGCCAATTAACGCCCATGGACTCCCGGTCACGGATGGCTGTGGCATCAACCTGGATTTGAACTTGCGATCTTGTCAATGTGCCAATCGGGAGCCCCTTAAGATGCAAAATTAAATCTTAAGGTGGATGGCATACAACAGCAGAAGAGCATATTTGGTTTCACTTCTGTCACCCAAAAACTAAGGCCAAAGGCCAACACAGACAAAGACTTACATACACTGTATAGTTTCTCTTTATTCAGCCCTCACCTACCAGGACAACACCACACACAATGCTCAATGATCAGGGCATAAGCACTTCTGTATGCAGTTGGATACCGGACTTTCAAATCAATCGACCCCAAGTCTGTTAGGTTGGGCAATCACGTCATCCACCCTCATTCTGAATATGGTTGTCTCACAGCGTTTCCACTGCTCTACACCCTGTTCACCCATGACCGTATGCTTTTAAATCACTCTAACATTATCAGGTATGCAGATAACACCACATGGTAGGTCACATCTGCAACAATGATGAGCGGAGCTGCAGGGAAGATATCCAAAGTCTACCTTCAGGGTGTTCCACCAACAACCATAACGCCCAGAACACCAAACGCTCAGACCACCAAACGTGAATTTCTTTTCTATAACAGAATGATTGCACCACATATATTTTAATAGGGCAAAACCAAGAATTTTGTGAGCAAGTTTACATTTATTTTGGGTTTTCTGAAATCAACACAGAGTCACAATTATACGTACAGGGAAAAGAAAATATACATATAGTTAACTCAAACAAGTTTTACCTTGTGCTTTTGGTAGCCCTCAACATGTTTCTATCAGAATTCTGGCTGGATAGTGATTATTGTTTTTGGCAGATTTACAATCACATGCCTGAGTTTTTGGAAGAGGTTTGAGGTCAGGACTTGTTTTAAGCTTAATATTAGTCTGCGTTAAGCATCCCACACCTAGTTCTGATATGAGTTCACAATCAATTGTGTCCAGGTTTATGTTTAACATTTGGTATAGTGGTCCTCTTTGTCTCGTGACCATAAAACCTACTTCCAGAAAGCTTTTTCTTTGTTCATGTGGTCATCTGCAAACTTTGGGTTCGAAAGTGACGATTTTGGAGCAGGGAACTCTTTCTCGGATAGAAGCCTTTCCCTCGATAACGATTTGAAACTTGCTTGACTTTAGACAGTGATTCAGCGGATTCCATTTCATGGTTATTCCGGACATCCTTTTGGTGTTAGTTTGGGTCTACTTCAAGGAGACTGGCATGGTAAAGTGGTTATACCTCTCAAGAAATCAACTATTTTAACTAATGATCTTGAAACAGTTCAAAGACAGACAGACAGAATAATTAAATAAACTAGAGGCAATGCATAAAGTTCTATGGATGGATTGTGCCAGGGTGGTCACGCCCCTCTCTGTGACATCATCACAGAGTGTGCAGGTCATCTTACACACTGGGGAGACATCATGACAGAGAGACACAGAGTCCAACCCCCAGTAGAGCATTGCTAAATAGTTTATCCCTTTACAATAGACATCCCGTCTTTCCTCTCCCACAAGAACTAAGTAAAATCATAATTGGATATGACACAATTAATCAAGGCTCATTGGAGGCACTACACTCCTTCCTAGTGAAAGGTCAACTACATCAACAATTAGGACAACGTGTACAGCATTTATTATACGACAACGACAGAACTAATTGGTCGCCACAGGGGTAACATATTGCATACGGACGATTATGTATCCGACCTGCAAGTCTATAAGTTCTATTGAACTATGCGCTATGATCTTTAACAGCTTCCAAAGAAGCATTGAATTGTTTTTTAAAAGAGGAAATATATACAGGAAATATCCTAAGGGATAAATACTTTAGGATCTGCCACAATCACTGAACTCGCTGCTCGCCACAAAGCTCTTGTTCATCACGGGAAGGGAAACAAGCTAAAGCTACCAAAGCCCTTACAAACATAGATGAAGATGCCTTGTTCACAAGCAGCTAAGTAACAGTGTCTGAAGTGAATGAAAAAAAAACACCTCATCAAGAATTAACCTTGTTTACTCGGTCTGTACAGAGAAATTCCAGCTCTTGGTCTTTTTACACAGATCTCACAATTGGCTTGTCCTAAACTAAAGACATCAGATTTCTCTGTACAGACCTCATACTCAGATGATAAATTGTTTTTATTCAACAATAAAGTCAACTTGTTTTGGAAATAGAAGACCGCATGGTGTCTCCAGAGAGCATTTAGAAAATGCTGTCATTTCTCCCAATCAGATGTTCATCAATCAAATGTTATCTGCAAAGTTGGCAGGGGAATTGCTGAGATGACTGCAAGTAATAATCATTCAACAATTATGTTCAACCATCTCAAATGAAAACTTTCCGAAGAACATGCCTGGAGATAATGTTTGCAGACAGCAAATACGCAGCAGGCAATCAACCTAAACAGATAGCAGTCAATAAATGTACTGAATAAGAAAGAAGACAAGCTGAGCAAGACATTACACGCTGGAAGGAAGGTAATGTAACAGAGATATCCTTTTGTTTTGTTTTTTTCTCCCATAGCATTTTTATTTCAGGCTAGTGCAAGTTCATGGAACGCACTTTTGTTCACATGGTTCATTGCTCTATACTTGCTCTGATTACTGAAACCTGACATTTATGTGTAATATTTATTTCCACAGTTACTTTATATTTGCATTGTTTCATGATGATGTAGCACTGGTATTTTAATAATTAGTTTGGCATCAGGATAGACTCATGCTATATTGTTTTAAAACAACAAAGGTCTACTTACACCCTCCAAGTCCGAGGCCACGGTTCTCAGTCAGAAAAGGGTGGAATGCACCCTCCGGATCGACAGGTGGCTCGGTGCAGCCTCTGCTGTAAAGCAGGGCTTGTACCAGTCCGTTGTGGTGAAGAAGGAGCTGAGCCGGAAGGCAAAGCTCTCAAGAAAGGTGTCATAATATATTTTGGCCACATCATCCTACTCTACTATAAAGGTAACCTGCATCCCATCCAAGAGGAGTTGAACTCCTTGTGAGATCCTAGTGTCATGCCTGTCTCATGTTCGTTTCTGCTCTCTCCCCGTTCAGGTTACCTGATTTCCTCCAGCACGGGCGGTGATTGCCGGCCCCACCCTCATCCCTACCTGATCCCCATCACCACCCCAGGATAAAAGCCCCGCGTTTCTCCGGCTTCATTGCCAGATCGTCTTGTGCCGTCATAGAGTTAACGTCTCCCGTTGTACGCATTACGATCCAGCCCACCGTACTTACACAGTCACAGTACCTTGTTTTCCTGAGTCCTTAAATAAAGGAACCTTGTTTTCGCCTGTCTTGTTGTGTCTGTCCTGCTTTTGGGTCTGTCATTCTGGTGCCATCGTTACACTCCTTGTCGCTTCACGCTATAGAAACTGGGATAAGCTGTGGCTCTGATGAGCCAGTAGGCTCAGGTGTAAAAGCATAACAGACTAACCTACCTACCTTACCTACCTATATAAAAATCTAAGTATACTTTGATCTTGTTATGACATCCTTCACCCCTACAAGTTCTCAAAACCTACTCTTGTCTGGTACAATAAGGGTGCCGAACTCAAGTCCTAGAATGCCCTCATTGTTTGATAATATTTCTGTTAGCATAGTTGCACAGGACCAATTACCAAGTCTTGTCCTCAAAGTTACATAAATTCTACAGCTACGTCACTGGCATCCACTGAGGGCCAGGAATGCTTCAGTGCAGTCTCACAATTCTCTGTGCACTAAATCTAGGGAAAAGCCTTTGTTTTCCAATATCTGCAAACGAAATGGGAGTTTAGGTTCTGCCTCTGAGGGTTTCTAGTATTTCAAACAAATTTCCCTATAATAAGATTAAAAAGAAATAAATAAAACAACAGTTATCATTCAAATTGGGGTAATGATTAAGTTCTAATTCCTAATTATGATCATGCCAGAAGGCAGCCCTGAAACAATTCTGTACTACAGAGTGCTGGGTAATCCAAAAAATATTGGTGTATTTTGGACAAAAATGAAATATTACTGGATTACTAAGACAAAAATAGGAAACAGCTTGAGCCTGACTTGTTGCAGAAAGCGAGTGTGTAAACATGGCGCAGATGTTGAGAGACCAGCAGTACTTTGTAAAATTAGATAACAGTTTCCAGTTCAATAAATGATTAATTAATCCAGTGTTTAATCACTGAAAAAATGGCAATATTGTTTAGAATGAACAGCAGCACTGCTCTGTCCCCACTGGAGATTTGAGAATCTGGACACAACTCACCACAACCCAATACAAATACAAATGTTTTTTAGGAATTATCAGCAGGCCATTAACAGTTTAACAGCCATCAGCTTTATGACTTTGAAAAGAACATTAACGATTAGGCAGAGATGGGCAAAACAACCTAAAACTGGTATCGTCTTTTTCCTGAAAATTATATTTATCACAATTTACATCATGCATAACCATGACGGCATGACTACACATGCAGCTGGTTTGAGGGATAAATACCTCATGCACTCTTGTGCACATTTTCAGCTTATTTTCTTAAGCCAGGTCTACATAACATGCTACACTGTATAGACTCTTCATTAACATTTAACAATAATATAATTATAATATAATATAATATAATATAATAATTAAACATAAATTTAATTAGAGGTCCAAACACTGCAGCTAAAACTTTTTTCATTTCTAGAGGAAAGTTGATAATTATACTAAATCACAACACTCATGATATTTAGTTGGCTGATGATAAAAACACATATTGAGAGACGATAACTTATTGACACATTGCCCAGTCTTTTAGATTCCACAGGGAGTGAAGATATTTGGGGTGGCATGGTGGCGTAGTGGTTAGCAGGTCCGCCTCACAGCAAGAAGGTCCTGGGTTTAAGTCCCAAGCTGCTCCAAATAAACTCTTCTTTTACCATTACATTGTTATGAGAATACCTAACAACCTCTAACTCTCTCCCTCTCTCTTTCGATGCCCCCCCCCCCATCTGTTTCTGCAGAGGTACACATGCTGTTTCTTGGATGCTGGTGATCCTGGCCCTCCTGATTCTTCTGCTTTCTGAGTCCTGTGGTCTGTCCTCGTGTGCTGATTCTGGCTGGAGTTTTCATCTTGGAAACCTGTGGCTCCTTCTGATGAAGATCCAAATGGGCTTAGATCTGCACTCAGAGACTGTGAAGATGGCTTTTCACTGCTGGTGATATAAACTCTTTTGCCACAATTATTTTCTTCCTGTCCTTGTGTGAGTTTGCCCCAGGTACCCTGGTTTCCTCCAAAAGTTCGAAAACATGCACAATTAGCTAATTGGCTGTTTCAAATTGCCCCTAGGTGTGAGTGTGAATGGTTGTGTGTGTTGGCCCTGCGATGGGCTGGAAAACTGTTCAGCTTGTAAGCCCAAACCTTCGCCCAGTGTCGGCTGAGATAGGCTTCAGCCTACCCATGACCCTAATAGGATTAAGTGGTTTGGAAAATAAGTGAGTAAGGAAGTAGCAAATAAATGTGACTACATGTATAGATATGTTCAGTCACTAGTTTTTTTAGCAGTTTTTTTTTTTTTTTATATTAAATATTATATTTATTTAATTTAAGTTGTTAATAAGAAATAAACTCGCAAATTTTCAAACTACAAACACCGTGGTAAATTATATTAATTAATTAATTATAATATTACATTATATTGGCACCAAATATCGGTCATCACCCTGCTGAAAAATCCAGCTTGGTCTGCAGCTACCAGCTATCCAGAACACAGCTAAACGTTGGTAGATGGTTTCTTTATTACTGCTACTAATGAATCATTGTAGAAAATCATTTGATGACCAGTTAATTCAAACAATCAGGAAGCTGGAAAATAACGTAATTGGTCAGTTCTGGAAGATTTGTTCTAGTAAGAAGTTCAAGTAATGTGTTTTTCTTAATTGCCTTATTTTTGTGTCATTTTCTTTTGTATGCAGTGTTGTATTGGTAGCCGTACTTTAGAAAGTCTCTGTAATCAGCATTTAGCTGTTTTGGACAGCTGGTAGTTGCTCAGACGAAGCTGGATTTTTCAGCAGGCAGTGTCATTGATTACTAATTAATCAATACACTCTATCAGTTCAGAGAAAAACCCATACTGTTCAAGCACTAATTTTATCAGGAAAAAACACCCACCACACCATCAGCCATTAAATAAATAAATAAATCTTGTTCTTTGTCCCAGGCAACCACTAATGCAATGTCTCTGTCTTGCTGTAGAGACAGCGGAGCCCCATAGGCATGGAGAATGATGGACGTCTCATGTCTGTCCTTCCATCCCAACCCATTTTCTGACTTAATGCTGACTGGCACTAACACATGAAGGTTTGTCACTTTTCCCATCCACATTAAGCGCAAAAAAAACCTCACAAAGTTCCTTTAGATGACTTAAAGACCTGAGGTGAAGGCACAAATTCACACTTTATGTAGTGTCACAATGTCATTTTTTCCATTAACCACAAAAATTTTAAATGTTTTTATTTTGGTGGTCTCAGACTGCAGAGGTGCATTCTGGGAGTATGGACATTTGAGAACTGATGGTGTTCTGATAGGTTCTTTGTGAGATGATATAATCAAGGCTCTCCATCACCCCCACACACGTGCACATACGTATTTCTGGCAACACAGAACATGAACTCATTAAACAGATAATTACACTAATTAGACAGGTTCTAGAAATGAATGGGGAAATCGGAGAGTGGAAGGCGGTGACGAGAAACCAGTGTTAAAAGGTATAAATTAATTTCATTCCAACAAGCCATTCTTTTTCCAAAAATTTAAAGTTTAATTATTAATTATGCACTCCATGAAATTTTAACTTTAATCACCAAGTGGTTTAAATGTAAACCTGTTTTGTAATTTGAATTTCCCACCACTCATGAAAACATAATTCCAGTGAATCAAGTGATTTCAGAAGTGAAAGGTAAACATCTGTAAGCCAATAGGGCTGTGGCACCATCTATTCACCATATTAATTAATATATTGCACAAAATTCTAAGAGATGATTCACACGCAAGTGCAGGTAGAAATCCGCCTTTGCTATGTCTGAGATCACTCGGCCTTCCCGAGGTGACGCCATCACTGAAGATTCCCAAAGATTTTTGTTTTCATTAGTGGGGTGGGGTTGATATAAAAAAAATTTAAGAACAAGAGCCACATTGCTAAAATTCAATTTTTTATTTTTCATTTGTTGACTTTAGCCAATACTTCACCTTCTCAACACCAAAGATGGCGACAGTCAGTTATATCTTTTACTCCACATCAAATTCTGGAAACACAGGGGAGACTTTATTTACGTCCCTCCTTGCCTTGGAAACCCATCAGTAGAGATATCTATCGGGAGCTCCGCCTTTAGGCAATGTCTAAATCTTTATATTAATGTTTGTTTACCTATACAGGCAGACCTTCTCTGACAAAACCTCTCGCTAGTGCTAAGACCTACGAGTGGTTCATCCTCATAAGCAATCCCCTCATTGGAGAAGTGAGAATCATTTATATCAGTAGTGCCTGAAAAGCTTTGGAGACATCTAACCCAAACATGTTTCATCCCACTTCAGCAGAGCGTATAAACATTCAGATTACGGATACGTAGATGTCCCTTTGTTAAGGCTATAACATATTCTGAATATACATATAGACATCTTGACTTATATATAACTATACATTTAAGAAAGCTAGCACATATATGTTTCCAGGTGGGGGTTTTTCCCCCCTGCTTGGCAATAAAGGTTCTTAAAACATTCCAGACTCCGACTCAAATCTCATCAAACCTCAAATGAATGCATATGGAGTTTGCTAAAGTCAGTGGAACTGATTGGAAGTGGGGTGCATTGCCAGATGGAGATTTATAATAGAACTAAATCACCAATAAATGTAATTATAGCCATGCAGAAAAGAACCTTGTGCAGAGTAACGCACTGAACGCTAGTGAATAAGCTGTTTTGCTTCCAAAGGCCCTTGTTAGGATACTTGGCATGAGGAACCTCTGTCAAGTTCCAGGACACTCGAACAAATTCTCACTGCTTTTGCCAAGACAGTTATCCTTAGATGTTCTAGCAGGACAGTAATTCAAAGCATTCTTTCAGATCCACATGAATATGGTTCTCAGACCAAAAAAATCTTTAGAAATTCAGAAAGATTTAGAAATTACTATCCCAGACTCTGGGCGAAACTTCAGTTGAAATCCCGAGTAAGTACGTCTCTATTAGAAGAGCACCACTGCTGACTTTGTACACTGTTCTCTATAAAAGATGAAATGGTACATGGTGAATGAAAATCACAGCAATTTACAGGAGAATAGAATAATCTGTTAGTGTATGTGTGATCAGAGATGTGAGGTGATTTCAACCTTGTGACTGTATAGATCATGTAAAGAGCCACTCGAGCAAATTTAGTGGTAAATATGGTCAGTCTGCTTAAACCTGTCAAGCTTTTAAGAAATTATGATTAGTTACTAGCTGTCAAAATGTCTCGAAAATACAATTTTCAGCTGAAAAGCCTTCAGAATTGAAAATTATGTGCAAAAAAACATGGTTTACTTGATCAGAAATTCTCTTCTGGGTTTTATTCTAAATGGAAATGCCACGTTGGTAATAAACAATTTCTAAGCTTCGTGCAGCACACTTATGTTTCAGGCCATTTAGGAAGCACAAAAAAAAACATTTTTATACCTGTTCCCTTCAATTCTCACTCACTTACTCATTCCCCAAACCGCTTAATCCTATTAGGGTCGCAGGGAAGGCTGGAGCCTATGTCAGCCGACTCTGGGCAAAGGTGGGGTACAGTTGGCCAGATCATTGTAGGGCCAACACCCACACAACCATTCACACTCAAACCTAGGGGCGATTTGGAACATCCAATTAGCCTAACATGTTTTTGGACTGGAAGAAGAAACCGGAGTACCCAAAGGAAACCCACAGAAGCACAGGGAGAACATGCAAACTCCACACAGACATGCCCCAGCCTGGGACTCGAAACCAGAACCTTCTTATAAGAGGCAAATGTGCTAACTACTACGGCACAGTGCCGCCCACCTTTTTTTGCACAAGACACTTATACATTCATATTGTACTGTCTCTATAGAGGAATACTTAACTCAGATCAGTAAATGTCAAAGGGAAAAGGGAAAGGTCATTAACATACACCCACACACAACTAAACACTTCTGTGTTAATGTTGCTCTTGGGATTTTATTTCATTCTGTAAATAGGTTTAAAGTAAACCGGTTGGCATTTGCACTATCGGCCCAGTGTGCAGTTTGCTTGTAGGTAAAAACCACCCCATGTGACTTACGTTTTTTCCAGTCCCTTTTTGTCTAAAGCTAAGGTGACATATACCTAATAAATACGTAAGAACCATGCCTGGGGGATTTTGGAGGCAATCACCATAATAAACAATAAACATGGGTGAAGGAAATATGCAAATGAAGACAGTCAACGGTTAAAAAGACGGGGATGATTTGATCCAGGTTACCAGCGAGCAATTTTCAGCATGACCAAATTTTCTGGGAATGGAAGCCATGCCCTCCTGGTTCTCAAGGTACCTCCAGGACTCTCATGAAGGATAATGCTGGTTGACTCGAGAAGGCTTAAAAAATATATCACTTCGAGCAATCAGTTCAACATGCTTTACTGCTTGTATGTGTGTGTGTGTGTGTGTGCGCGTGTGTGTGTGTGTGTGTATATATATATATATATATATATACACACACACACACACACACACACACACACACA
>JAQMYF010000005.1:23252725-23263045 GCA_030014195.1 Neosilurus mollespiculum | reverse complement strand
AGGGAAATTAGGATATGCATTCAGCCCATCTAAAGTGAGCACACATATCAACAGTGAGCAAACTTGGAGCAGTGGGAAACCACACTGCAGCACACAGAGAGCAGTTAGGGGTTAGGTATGTTGCTCAAGGGCACTTTTACTCATGAAGGTACATTAAGGGGAACTTGCTCACTCCCCCGCAGCAACACATTTTTTCTGCCGATTTTGAACCGAACCAGCAACCTTTCGGTCCCAAATGTGCTTCTCTATCCTTTACTCCATGGCTGCTCCGATGTAATATTAGGATATTAGGGCCATTTACACTTAGGAAACTCGTGACATTCAATTCAATTATTCATAACTGCCATCAGAAGTAAATTTTTCATGTCAATTTGAATGTTTACTGACATACTATAAGTAATAAATAACATTAAAATCAAATGAAATCCTGCAGTTTAATGGTATGTGGACACAGTAAATCTCTCTCTCTCTCTGCTCCCTGTGCGTCCTTGAGGGAGTCACTGCATGCAGCGTTTGCGGTCTGAGGGATGCCTCTGTCTGTTGCTTCCAAAGAAAGCTTTCAACCAGAGAAAATTTCATAAAACATCATAAAAACAGCATAAAACAGTTCATTTTATAATAGCTGTAATTTAGTGAACCGCTGGTTTTCATGTCACCAGGAACACCGTCTATGTAATGATCTCAGAGCTGGTCTCTCTATTAAAAAGCAGAAGGTGTATTACAATTAGAGGGGAAAAAAATCACACTCTCCAGCCTCCCATGAAAAGCCTATGTCAGGGTGCTAGAGTGAGGACTTCACCCAACAACTAAACCGATGAGTCTGCTTCTGCTTAGACTGTGCAACAGTGCATCAGTTGTTTTCTTTTGCACATCTCTGTGATGGTTCACTGGAATATGTCTGCCCATCCAGTTTTCATTAAAAAAAATAAAAAAAAAAGACATGATGAAATCTCTTTGTTATGGAAGTTTGGTAGGAAGATAGGAGTACCTGGATCACATCAGTGTGACCTGTATTTATTATTATCTAATGTCCATTAGAAAAATCATGTTTATCTGAAGAACTGGCCCTTAGCTGGGCTCCTGAATGTTTTGATGCTGATTATGAAATAATCACTAAACTGTCATTTACTTTTTGAAAAGTATTTTGGCAAAAACTGAACGTCCCAAAACTGTGGATGAAGACTGAAGGAGAGTGGCTGTGTCCAAGTGGCAGCAGTGAGCTTCCTCTACATGGTACTCAGGCTTAGAAATACAAGACTGCCTCAAAATAAAGCCAACGGATGCAAACGATACAGATAGCACAAAAGCATGCCCCAGGTTGGAACCTGCAGGTATCGGGAAGGAGATTACAGCTTGGCTTGGAAACATCTGGGAATCCCCTGAATGAGATCCAACAATGAGGGCGGCATTGAAAAACCATGAGTGACATTCTAAACCCGGTGCAACTGCTTCCCTCGCCAGGGGAAATAGAAAAATATCATGAACATGAATTGATACTATTCCAAAAGTGTGTTTACTAGAATGAACAGCTGAGTGACCCCATAGTACAACATTACTCCCCCTGTTCCCTTTTTCTTTGGAGTATTTCCTATAATAACTTAAACTGATTATTAATAAGTTGCGGTGGTAAAGTATTTCCTACTCTGTAATGTAGCCATTCCATTTGACAACATACAGTAAGCCTGTAGGAAATGAAGACTTCAGGCGTTGAAGTGTTTCAGGTGCTGTTTTGTCCTATTCATCCTGCAAACAGGTTTTTTGCCACACATGCTGTATTGGGGACAGGTCAGGGCTACAGCCAGGCCTGTCCAGCACTCACATTCTCTCTCACTGGGCTCATGAACAGTTGGCAACTGCGGCGAATGGACATTCGTCACAGTCGTCATTCATTCTGCAAATAGTCTCCAAGTACTCACCATGTTCACCATCCAGTCGCTGGTCACATTTTAATTCACCAATGGATTTTAAACATGCTCAAATTTTTTTAGGAATATTTGGCAGACATGTCCTTTCGGCAAATGGTCTAGAAATAATCTCAAAAGTCACCAATTGTTTTCCCAAACGGCTTGCAAATGTTCTTTGTGGTCATCAACTGTCCTTTATTTATTCACCTCCCTCAGGAATGTGGCGACAAATAGTTTGCAAACAGTTCCCAAACTCTGGGTCTAGTTGGCGAATGTCTGTAGTCACATAGACCGTGACACTATTTGAAGGCGACTTGGCAAGCATTTGGCAAAACACTTAGAGAACAATTGGAACAATCACCACCATTCACCAAAGTATTGCTGACTGTTCACTGGGATTCATCAAAACTTTGTGAACTGTTCATCATCCATTCCAAAGAGAATATTTCTAAAATGCTGACTTCAACTCCATAGACAAATATGACTGGTAATTTTATAGTTTCCTGTAATACTTGATCTTTCATATTTCACTAAATTATGAAGTAAAATGTGATACAACATTACAAAGTTTTCAGGCTCTTGATAATTATTACATAATTTTACAAATAAATCTATATTTATTTAAAGGTTTTCGTGTAAATTTCAGTGCATTTCTTGTCATTTTCCTCAATAATGTATCTGCGAATTGTTGCTGTAGTGGGAGCTAAAAAAATTTTTAGAAATAAATTGGAACTGAAAAATAAGTGTTTCTATGAGTTAAAAACTGAAATATAATTAGCATTATTAGTAACGTGACCACAGTAAACGCAATATATCAGAGTCGCCATTTTCAAAAATTATTTGCGGCTTTAGGAAAAAGAATTCCATCTTGATTTTTTATATAATGTTGTCAGTGATTTACTCTTTATGTAACAGAAGTTTCAGGTGGGTTAAAGTTACCTGTGAAATCTTGACTTATAACTGAATAAAATTGAGAAATGTTTGATTTTTAAGACCTAATTTCTCCTACACTTAGTATTAGATTGACACTGTAATGAGGCATCGAAATTACCTACTACTATAGATGTCACAAGCAAAAATGCAGCTCCCTGGAATAAAAAGTTTGGCTTTAACAGCAGTGGAAACATTGCTTAAGAATTTTGTTTTAACATTTTCTAGCAAATTCAGACAGTCAGTAAAATGCACAAGATTGTGTTATGCAGCTGATGTTCCAGAATGCATAAGTACACCGGACAAATAAGCCCAGAAAATTTCTATGCTGTGGCTCTTTACATTGTAAAGATAATTACTTCAAAAACTCGCTTTTTGACTGGCGTGGTTAAAAATGGCGCAAAAACAACACACCCCCACCCTTCAAAATCAAGCTGTAAAATGAATAAAACTATTTGAAATACTGACCTAATATTTAGCACTTTTCTTATATAAGAATAGATGTTTGTTGTTTAAAAATAAAAAATAAAAAATCTGGCAAATCTGAAATGGTTGAGCTGGGAGCATTTGATGAATTGAGGTGGAATGACCCATAACAGTAAGTTTCAGCTCACTAATTTGATTGGTCGAGCACCATTACAAGAGTGCTGATATTGACTGCAATGCTGTTGCATGCGTCACTATGCTTGTCTGGGTTCGTCACATAAAATTCCAGGTCCTAGTTGAAACGGTTACCATAGTAGCATTAGTGACATTATTAGAAGACAGAGAAATGTATACTTTTCAGGGATAATATATATTTCTTTTATTTAACAGCTCATCAGTTGAAGAAGAAACGGAAATGGAGATGGCAGTTTTATCAGAGGAACCTTCAAGATTTCAGTCGCACCCTGACAGATAGCGCAAACGAACGCTGGACTGATAGAAACTTTGCTTAAGAGAATTATCCAGTGGTAAAAAGTCATCTCCTTTTGCGAGACTACGCTCTCACAATACCCTGGGGGATGTACACCTCTGTCTGTTTCAGACCTGGTGAAGATGTATAGTAGTTATCCTGCACTTATCCTGAGTTTGTCAGTTTTTGTCCTATGGACCCCGTTACACATCCGTTATTCATCAGTTCCCATGTGTTTCTTGTCAGTAATTGTCTGCGGTTCAACCTGTTAAATGACATCAAGGGATACGAACTGACAGGTACAGGACTAGGAGCACACAAGTTCCGAACAAGATGCAACAGCCATACAACCAGCAGCAATGTTTTGCATGTACAAAATTTTACAAAAAAGGACCTCACCTAACAAGAAATGCATGTGCTAAACAAGATCCGACGAGGTGCGACTGCTGCTTAAAGGGTACGTAGCATAAATCAACGCGAGTTAGCTAGACTAAGTGACGAGCAGCCATTTCTTTTTGATAGTGAAGCAAAAATAAACAGAATATTTGGCCACACTGTGTCTGAAATGTCATTTGCACAATATTAAAGTTTCCGAACTTATAAAAGTAATATTAGACCCAAAATGGTGCTGTTGTTCTGTAGCAGTACTATATCAGCATGGCAAGGATTAGCTTTAACATTCCCTCTCGCATGATATTGCTTTATCAGTGTTGGGGCTTGCAGTGGCTTTTTTTTTTTTAAATCCCAGCACCTAAAACACCATGGTCTGGCTCTTGTTGGGAATGTTTAGATTAGTCATGAAATTAGCATCAGGAATACAAAATCAGACCCAGAATAACAAGCCAGAGACCACAGCTACAAAAATGCACGCTCCCAGGTATTCTCTTTCACATTTCTCCTTCTACCTTGGAAGAACCTACCACTAACTGGATTCTTTATGCTAAATTCACCCTTGTTGTGAATGGGTGAGGATGTTGCCTCGTAATGGACTGGGAGTACCATCCGTGTACATTCTAGCCTCACGCCCAGTGTTCCTGGGAGAGGCTTCAGATCCACCATGACCAATATAGAATGAACAAATATATTCATGTAAATCACCTTGTCCTTTTTTAAAATCCATGCAAAGCAGTAATATGTTTTGCAACTTGGTCACACCACAGAAAAATATGTTGGTCATCACCCAGCTAAATTTTAATGATTAGCCATCACAATGTTGCCTTTGTCAAAGTCACTCAGATCCTTACGCTTGCTTATTTTTCCTGCTTCCAAACAATTAACTTCAAGAACTGACTGTTCATTTTCTACCTAATACATCCTATTCTTGGCAGAAACCGCTGTAATGAGATAATTAGTGTTACTATCTCCACCCAAAATAGAGTTATGATGGAGGAATTGTAATCACCGGCGTTTGTGAGTCTGTTTGTCACTTAGGCTGTGAACAAAATCCAGACAGTACCCATGCATGGATTTTCACCAAACTCGGTGGGGATACGACACCAGAGTTCTGTTTTGGGATTGTCAAGGTCAAGGCAAGGTCACAACATTTTGAAGATACAGAGGTGAAAACTTCAAAACAAGTGCTGATAGACCAAACATTACTATGATCACCAATAGGAAACCACACATGGACTTAGACAATTAGCTTTCACCTTGCGTTACCTTTAAAGGTCAAACCTAAGCTATCTAATAAAACATTCAAATGAGGGTGCTTTTTCGCTAATTTGATCAGGTCCATATACTGTCATAAGATAAGCACATGGGTAATTAAAACCAGCACCCATATAGGGACTATTTGCTACATTATCCTTGCTGCATTGTAAATCCACCTTGCACGTTACGAATGCCCCATACTGTTTTTACTGTTATAGCTTATCTGATTATTATTAGACTTTCAGAGACTATTACATGGTTAAACCAATGGACTTCTATAAACCTACCACCTGACATATTTAAAGTGACCTGCTAAAGTACATTGTTCTAATTCTGACATCACTTAATTAATGGCACCTGTATTTAGGTTAGATTTTAGGCTAATTAACCCTATAAAACATGAAAAGTGTGGGTGTTGGGATGGGAAAAGAGGGGTGTAAGGGGAGGACAGGTGATTCCGAGTATGACTCCAGTGTATCAGTGAGATATTTCTAAGCCACCCAAAAAATCCTGAACTTTTAGAAATTTTGAAAAAAATTTAAGCATCTAACTCCACAATTCAGTGTTTTCCGCAACTAGAGTGGCCAGCAAAAGTATTCATAACCCTTGACCTTTTCCAAATTTTGTCACATTACAACCAAATATGTAAATGTATTTTATTGGGTTTTTGTGTTTTTACCAACACAAAGCCATGAATCCATGATTTGGTGGTTTTCGTCCCGGCCGCAGCACTCTTGACCAGCTCTACACACTCTACAGGATCCTGAAGAGGGCATGGCAGTTTGCCCAACCTGTCTACATATTCTCTGTGGACTTGGAGAAGGCTTTCGACCGTGTCCCTCGGGCTATGGGGTGTGCTCCGTGAATATGGTATACCGGACCCATTGCTACGGGCCGTTCGGTCTCTTGTATTGCTGGAGCCAGAGCTTGGTCCGCATTGGGAACAACATGTCGAATTCATTTCCAGTGGGGGTTGGACTCCGCCAAGGCTGCCCTTTGTCACCGGTTCTGTTCATAATTTTTATGGATAGAATTTCTAGGCGCAGCCAAGGTGTTGAGGGGTTCTGGTTTGGTGGCCACAGGATCTCGTCTCTGCTTTTTGCAGATGACGTTGTCCTTTTGGATTCATCGAGCCGGGACCTCCAGCTCTTGCTGGAGCGATTCGCAGCTGAGTGTGAAGCGAGTGGGATGAGAATCAGCACCTCCAAGTCCGAGACCATGGTTCTGGGTGGAATGAGGTCCTGCCCCAAGTGGAGGGGTTCAAGTATCTCGGGGTCTTGTTGACGAGAGCGGGAGATTGACAGGTGGATCGGTACAGCCACTGCTGTAAAGCGGAGCTTGTACCGGTCCGTCGTGGTGAAGCGGGAGCTGAGCCGGAAGGCAAATTTACCAGTCGATTTATGTTCCTACCCTCAGCTATGGTCATGAGCTTTGGGTAGTGACCGAAAGAACAAGATCGCGAATACAAGCGGCTGAAATGAGCTTCCTTTGCAGGGTGGCAGGTCTCTCCCTTAGAGATAGGGTGAGAAGTTCTGTCATCCGGCAGGAGCTCGGAGTAGAACCGCTGCTTCTTCGCGTTGGGAGGAGCCAATTGAGGTGGCTCGGGCATCTGATTAGAACGCCTCCCGAACGCCTCCCTGGTGTGGTGTTTCGGGCATGTCCAACCGGGAAGAGAAAGTGGCTGGGGAGAGGGATGTCTGAACTCTGGTATATATATATATATATATATATGTATGTATGTTTGTAACCTGAAAAACATTTTGACTATTGTTCTAATGTCAAAATTTTCACAATATAATGTGATACTGATCTTTGATTTTACCTGAGAGGCAGCAATACGCTAACGTACAAAATTTCACAGACGTTTCGTAAATCTTTACAGCAGTGATTAATCGATTCGACTACAAAATAAAACACACAAAGAAAAAAAAAACACTTGGGCTATTGAGTATACAAGGACACCTGAAAATATTTAACCCCAATATGTTAACCATTTCTCTCTCTCTCTCTGTCACACAAACACACACAGCTTCAGTAGCTCCAATAATTTAGACCATTTATCTATCAAGCTGTTAGCAGTGAGTTGATATTATGCTCCATATTAAACCCAGTTGCAATAACAAATACTCCCGATCGCCTGCAAGAGAGATACCACACCTTACACATGCCCATTCTTTTGCACTGAGGTCACAGAGTCAGACAGAAACCTTCTCCTGGTTACACTTATACTCATTACAGATGAAAGGTAAAACGGTGGAGTCAATATGAAAATTATTTCAAGCAGCCAGTGCAGGCTTCTATTCCATTTGTACACTGGATGTTGTTCAAATAGGAAAGCGTTTGTAATGGTATATAATTAGTAACGTCTAAATTTACCATTTACAATATTTACGCCGACAAGACCTGGCAACAGATCTGAATGAGCAGCAGTTTAAAAATAAAGGCTCTGTGATGTTCCCAATAGATCTGTTTTGAATTTCACATTTCTCTGAAAGTCTCAGTGTCACAATGACTATGGGGATGTAACAGGACATGAACAGAAAAAGAAATCAAAAGTTAACAGATAAAAGAATTAGCTATTTATTTTCACACCGGCGCAAACAAGTAGCAAGAAAAAAATAATAATAAACGGTAATACACAGTGAATTTCGAGCATCCATGGACTGTAAACAACATGGACAGCATATCACCTCTAAAAAGTGAAGCTACAACCGGTGTAGTGCCCCTGCTGGCTGGTTGCAGGATAACTTTTTGCCGCAATACAGAATAGAACTCCTATTATATTTATTTTCCTACTCAAACCAAGTAAGCTAATGAGTGGGTAGCACTCAGCCACACCAAAAACAAAATATTGCTGGGTATTTACATAGCCAAACCACAGGGATGAGTATCTAACTGGGTTACTGTATATCATATCAATAAAACTTCTGGGTCATTGACATAATAATGCTGGGTTGTCCTTGCAGCTCAGTTTTGGAAGGGTGATACCCCAGCATTCAAGTCCATTTTGCCTCTGCAATGAGAGTAGGTATGATACAAGGCTACTGGCATTCTCAAATCAACAGTCACCAAAGAAGGATGAAGCTAATTAAAATCTTAATTAAAATTCCTCATTTCTTATTTTATACACAAGTTCCCTTGTTGAAATATACAGACTGTTACACACAGTGAACATTTAAATTTATATCTAAAACATTATCGCAAATGGTCTGCATTTTCAAGTTTTAATGTTATGCAATGAAACCAGAGTTTTTTCCTCTCCAACAGTTTCTCCTCTTTTAGTTGTGGGGTTTTTTTTTTTGGCGCTTCGTGTCACATCACAGGGTGGTACAGCGGTGTCGCCGGAAGCACTCCCGTCTTTCAGCAAAAAGTCCTGGAATCAACTCCCAGGCTCGAGGAGGGTGTTTCTGTGTGGGGTTTGCATGCTCTCCCTGTGCTAGTATGGGTTTCCTTCGGGTACTACAGTTTCCTCCTACAGCCCAAAATCACACACTTCAAGCTAACTGGCTGTTCCAAACTGCCCCTAAGTATAAGTATGAGAGTGAATGGTTTTGTGTGTGTGTGTGTGTGTGTGTGTGTGTGTGTGTTGGCCCTGTGATGTTCAGGGTGTACAACAAAAATAAAATAATAAAAGTGTGTGAGTAAATTATTAGTAAATAATGTGTATCTTCTAATCAGCAGTGCTCCAACTGATGAGAATAAATTCCAATTCCTATAAAAACACACCCATAGACACACCCACACCTCAGATAAATATGGTTTGACAGGCAGAGAGAATGGAAGAGCAGCTCACAGAAGGATGAAAGAAAGAAAGAAATGAAAATGAAAGAAATTCGAATTTCACATGAAAAGGGGAGTGGCACAGAGAGAGAGAGAGAGAGAGAGAGAGAGAGAGAGAGAGAGAGAGAGAGAGAGAAAATGAGCAGAAGCAGGAAAATTTAAACGTGCAAATGCAAACAGTGTGTGAATACACACATAGAAGCAGTGAAACAAATGACCCAGCTTCCCGAGCTCTGTTTGTATGTTCAGTAATATCCTCTATTTTTGTTCATGTCATTTTGTTTATTTCTACATTTTCCAAAGGAATACAGAAATATGAAATGCGGACCAAATGAAACTAAAATGAACAGGGCTGCTTCTCATACTCACATAAACAGGGACCTCATCTGTGTTCAGCTCCATTAGACCATTACACTCTAATCTGCAAAAAAACAAAGCACTTAGTTTAATACAGGCCAGAGTGGTGGAAATACATGTGTACACACATACCTGCTCAACCAGACACATCTGCAGCAAACCCGTCTGAGCGCAAGACTGCCCAAAACCATATGAGCTAATTGTGCCTACAATACAATACACCCCTATACACACACACACACACACACACACGCACACACACACACACACACGCACACACACACACACACACGCGCACACACACACAGGATAGGAAAACACTGAGAGGACAAATGTCTATTCACTAAAAACAAAACATGACTTTCAACTGAAGAGAGAGAGAGAGAGAGAGAGAGAGAGAGAGAGAGAGAATGGAGAGAGAGAGAGAGAGAGATAAAATGGTGGAGAGAGAGGCAGCCGGGGAGACAGAGACAGTTGGGGGAGAGAGGGATAGACAGTTGTGAGAGAAAAAGAAAAACAGAAGGGGGAAGAGAGACAGAGATAGTAGAGGACAGAGAGAGACTGTATGGGAGAGAAAGAGAGAGAGAGAGAGAGAGAGAGAGAGAGAGAGTAGGTGGGGCAGACAATATGGAGAGAGAGACAGAGACAGTAGGGGGAGAGAGAGAGAGACATTAGGGAGAGTCAGACACAGAGACAATAGGGAGAGAGAGAGACAGTAGGGGGAGAGAGACAGAGGCAAGAGAGAGAGAGAGAGAGAGAGAGAGACAACAGGGGAGAGAAAAACAGAGACAGTAGAGAGAGAGA
>JAQMYF010000005.1:23157099-23170105 GCA_030014195.1 Neosilurus mollespiculum | reverse complement strand
AGATCGATGATACTGATCGATAATATCATATAGATCGATGATACTGATCGATAATATCATATAGATCGATAATATTGATCGATAATATCATGTAGATCAATGATACTGATCGATAATATCATATAGATCGATGATACTGATCGATAATATCATATAGATCGATGATACTGATCGATAATATCATATAGATCGATAATATTGCGATATTTAAACGATGTATCGTGCAAATCTTTCTGAAAGGGGAAAAAGCATCCAGGTGAAATGAAATCAACTGGACACAAGATGCAACTGCAAGGTTTTCTGATTGATTTATTTAAAATCACATGCAAAATGTTGCCCTTGGTGTTGACCCACAGGTGGATGACATACAAGCAGCTAAATAAACGCTTGCTACGAGCCCGACATGTGATAAAGAAAGAAATAAAGAAAGAAATAACATGCATGCAGTCCCAACATGTCATCTGTCGCCTAGCAGTACAGCATGATGCACAATCTGAACATCAGCCCGACATGTCACATGTCACTGCCCCAGTGCAACACTAAACATCTGGAAACGCACAAATCACGGCGTGTTAATCTGGCGTGGAAATCAATTTCACGTGCGACTTACGGTCTCGTGACGTCGCAGTCGGTGTCATCCTCCCTGCACGTAGATCCCGGTGTGCAACATGACGGCCTCGCCTTTAATACACGCGCCCGGTTTATTACATCATCACGATCCTTATTCTTATTCTTATTCTTTTATTCTAGGCTGTATTAGGAATGGTCGCGCGCGCCAGTACTGTGAGGTTTTCCTTGCACGTGCGTCGTATAAGTAACATCTGGCGCGTTTCCCTGCGCGCTGGGAGAGCGAGTGTGTGTGTGTGTGTGTGTGTGTGTTTCTATACACCGCTGTGAAAAGGGGGAGGAGCGCGCGGCGCGGCATTCGCTTGGCTCACCGACAGCGCGCGCACCAATCCGCACTTGTTGGGTTGGAGTTGCTCGGATTTTCCCCTTTTTTTTGTAGTTTTATCTGTAAAAGAGCGATGATGCGAAATATATGGGCGGGACAACGTCATATCATAAGCCCCGCCCCGATTCCCACCCCCTCCCCACTCAAATATAATACGTAAGAGTTCTCATAAATTCATTTTTATTCAAAACTCCTAAAAAAAAGGAGGAGAGCTGTCCTTCTTCCCCCCAAGTCATAAGATTGACAGTTTTATGGCTCACACAGATGTTCTGAGCACTCACACAGAGAGCTGTAGAATTATTGGCACCCCTCACGCACACAGTATGTGCATATAGTTCATTCAGTACAGTCATCAAGCATACAATCATCCAGCAGCCAGTCTTCCAGCCATCAGTCATTCAGCATCCAGCCATCGAACATCCAGCATACAGTCACCCAACATGCAATCATCCAGCAATCACTCAACCAGCATACAGCCATCCAGCATACAGTCTTCCAGCCATCAAATATCCAGCATACAGCCATCCAGTATGCAATCATTCAGCAATTAATCATCCAGCATACAGTGATCCAGCATACAGTCATCCAGTCTACAGTCATCCAGCATAAAATCTTCCAGCAACTAGTCATCAAGCGATCAATTATTTAGCATAAAGCCTCCAGTGAACATACAGTCATCCAGCATGCAATCATTCAATTAAAAGTCATTCACTAGACAATCATCCACTGTACAATCATCCAGCATAGTCATCCAGCACACAATAAACCAGCCATAAATCATCCAGCATACAATCATCCAGAGTACAATCATCCAGCATACAGTGTTGTGACAGACAGTTTAATTCACCAAAAGACATAGTTTCAAATCAGGATCAGTTTGTTCATTCAAAAATAAAAATCTGCAAAGCTGGTAGCAGTTTAACACAGCAAGTGTGATCTTCAAATGAGCATTCAAAGACAAATCAACCCTTCTAAGCATCTCGCTTATTTTCTCTTTTGGCTCCCTGTTTCTTGGATGTCACCCCATTTCTCTGTTTTGCCAGCATTATCCTAACCCTACAACTTTTGGGTGATTTCCACCAGCATTCATTTTTAAGCTTATCTCAGCAAAAATGCTGTTGCTCAATATCTTACCTTGCTCATGATCCCATGATTACCTTCTATCCTTCCTGAAACTTTACACTTCATACCCCTGATGCTCAGTCAACATTGATCTGCCTTCTTAACATTGGTCTGCCATCTTCTTCTCACAACCTCAAAAGTATAATTACACCTAATGCATCATATCATCATTAATCATCATTTAATAATTTACCAGATTTAACAATCAACCTTCAATCACCTTGTAAGTTAATATGATTTAATTCTGTAGGTCCATTCCTCCACAACAGGTATCCAGTGTCCAGTCATCCAACACACAGTAATCCAACCATCAATCATCCAGCGTACAGTCATCCAACACACAGTAATCCAGCCAACAATCATCCAGCGTACAGTCATCCATCACACAGTAATCCAGCCATCAATCATCCAACAAACAGTCATCCAACACACAGTAATCCAGCCATCAATCATCCAACAAACAGTCATCCTACACACAGTAATCTAGCCATCAATCATCCAACAAACAGTCATCCAGAACATACTAATCCAGCCATCAATCATCCAACAAACAGTCATCCAGCACACATTAATCCAGCCATCAATCATCCAGGGTACAGTCATCACACACATACTAATCCACCTGTCAATCATCCAACAAACAGTCATCCAACACACAGTAATCCAGCCATCAATTATCCAGCATACAGTCAATAAACACACAGTAATCCAGCCATCAATCATCCAGCAAACAGTCATCCAACACACAGTCATCCAGCCATCAACCAGCCAGCGTACAGTCATCCAACACACAGTAATCCAGCCATCAATCATCCAGCGTACAGTCATCCAACACACAGTAATCCAGCCATCAATCATCCAACAAAGAGTCATCCAACACACAGTAATCCAGCCATCAATCATCCAACAAACAGTCATCAAACACACAGTAATCCAGCCATCAATCATCCAACAAACAGTCATCCAGCACATACTAATCCAGCCATCAATCATCCAACAAACAGTCATCCAGCACACAGTAATCCAAGCATCAATCATCCAACAAACAGTCATCCAGCACATACTAATCCAGCCGTCAATCATCCAACAAACAGTCATCCAGCACACATTAATCCAGCCATCAATCATCCAACAAACAGTCATCAAACACATACTAATCCACCTGTCAATCATCCAACAAACAGTCATCCAACACACAGTCATCCAGCCATCAATCATCCAGCAAACAGTCATCCAGCCATCAACAATCCAGCATACAGTGATCCAGCTATCACCCATCCAGTGTACAGCCATCCAGTGTGCAATCATCGAGCATGCTTATACAGCATACAGCCAACCAGTGTACAGTCATACAGCATAAAATTATCCAATGTACAATTATCCACTGTACAGAGACTGGACATAAGTAAATGATTTCAGAATGAATATTTGCTGGCGGAAGAGGAAGCTTGCGTCTTGCTGCTCGGCAATAATAGCCCATTTGATGAAGATGGCGCGTAACAGCTGAGCTGGTTTGGATGTCTTCTGCAATGTCTGCGGCCTCAGAGCGAGGATTTTTCTCCACTGCTCTCTCCACGGAGCGAAGGCATCTTTCTGAGGGTCCAGACATGGTCATAGATACGTGGTGATCTTACCTTCACTGTTGAACTTTTTACCGTTGACAGAGGGATATTCAAATTGTCCGCTAATTGTCGCTGGCTGATGCCACCCTCTGACTGACCCACAATTCCACCACTCTGAAAATCTGACAATTTAATGACTAAAATTTAATGAACACTAGTCAGACTGCTGTATAAAGGTGCACAAAGTTGTGCTAAAGTTATGCAAGCATGCCTCGCACTCCAGGAGCTCAAGAACTGTCCAATGTTCAGAGAGGTAGAATTAAGGGTCAGTCAGAGGGTTAAAAAAAGTTAAAGTCATCATAAAATCGTACACTGTACAATCATTCAGCACACAGTCATCCAGCATAACATAATCCACTGCACAATCATTCAGCATACAGTCATCCAGCACACAATCACCCAGCATACAATCATCCAGTGTACAATCACCCAACATACAGTCATCCAGCACACAATCACCCAGCATACAGTCATCCAGCACACAATCACCCAGCATACAGTCATCCAGCACACAATCACCCAGCATACCATCATCCAGTGTACAATCAACCAGCATACAGTCATCCAGCACACAATCACCCAGCATACAGTCATCCAGCGTACAATCATCCAGCATACAGTCATCCAGCGTACAATCACCCAGCATACAGTCATCCAGCACACAATCACCCAGCATACAGTCATCCAGCACACAATCACCAAGCATACAGTCATCCAGTGTACAATCACCCAGCATACAGTCATCCAGCGTACAATCACCCAGCATACCATCATCCAGCGTACAATCACCCAGGACAGTCATCCAGTACACAATCACCCAGCATACCATCATCCAGCATACAATCACCCAGCATACAGACATCCAGCACACAATCACCAGCATACCATCATCCAGCGTACAATCACCCAGCATACAGTCATCCAGCGTACAATCACCCAGCATACAGTCATCCAGCACACAATCACCCAGCATACCATCATCTAGCATACCATCACCCAGCATACAGTCTAACTTAAACGTACCTTTATTCAACTGTGGCTGAGGTAATATTACTAACCAGAGTTTCAGCTAAATTTCCAGAAAAACCACACAAAGTACCTGAAATTTTTTTTTATCATTTATTCGAGGGAAACAGGTGTTTCATATATTCATACTGTATTTGTAATGTGCACACAACAGCCTTAATTAACCCCTCTTCTTCTCTCAGTCTTTGCAATATTTCTTACACATAGTTCTGTACATCACACACACTGCCTCCACAAATATTTGGCCTTCTTTGCATAATTCTTTTTCGGTATACTTTAAAACAAGGCCATGTTCCTTTCCGACATATGGCTCTTAAAATCATGGTTACGAATGAGAGCGAATAAGAGAGAAATCGAAAACAATGGTAGCAATATATTTTATTTTTTGAACGTGTGCACAGACTAGTGATAAATGTGCAGTGTGAAATGATTTAATGGGATTATTTATAAATGTGTAAACGTATAACAGCTTTTATCTCCTAACAAAGTGAACAATGGACAGAAGACAATTGTGCGATTCCCCATCATGCACACTAGATGGGAGCAGAGAACCACTGTAGAGTTATTCATCCTTCTTAGTGTTTTAAAGCTGTTTAAAATTCAAGACAGAAGAAGTAATGTCTATTATAGTAAAGCCATCCAAGTACTCATTCATACATTTGCACATCCATCTATTAATTCATTCAATTACCCATACACCAGCTTAGCATCCAACCATTCATCATTTTTTAAATTTTGCTATTCTGTATTAATCCCACAAGGGAAATGATTGCGTCTGCATTTAACCCACCCAAAGTGAGCAAAGTGAGAAACCAATAACCCATCCATCCACCAATCTACTATTCATCGATCCATCCATCCATCCATCTATCCATCAGTTCCTCTATGCCTTATTTACAAATATACTATACATGGGTTTAACCACCTACCCATCTATTCTATCATCATCTGCTTATTAAATGATACCAACTAATTATTCATCCATCCATCCATCTATTCCATGTAGCCCTTATCTATCCATCTATCCATCCAACCATTTTTCTATCCATCAACCAATCCTTTCACCCATACATTACCAATCTCTCCATTCATCCCTCAATCCATGCATCCATCCATCCAGCTCTGACTCCATCCATCCATCCATCCATCCCTTAATCCCTCCATCCATCCACTTCACACATCATGAAGATCACAAGCTGAATGATTTTTGAGCTAAATGTGTTTTTGAATTTTGTAGGCTTCTAAAAACAGATAATTTTATTGGGTAATGAAGTCTCTCTCTCTCTCTCTCTCTCTCTCTCTATATATATATATGAGAGAGAGAATTTTTTTCGTTTATCAATAGGCCGATAGACCACTTTAAACGACTTGTAAGTCTGCTGAGGACGATTTTGAAAGCATGATTTCATACATTTTATTCCCAACTTATTTTATTTTCTTGAGTCACTTCTTTTTTGTCCGAGAAAATTTGTAAAGCCGCATATTTTACTAATATAACAACAACAACAACAACAACAACAACAACAACAACATCAACAACAATAATAATAATAATATCAATAATGGATAAATAATAACAAATAATTAAACAAAAAAAATTGTATAAACCAATAATAATAATAATAATCAAAAAATTATTTCGTGGCCACATAACCACACACAGATGTATAGACATAATAATAATATTAATAATAATAATAATAATAATAATAATAATTATTATTATTATTATTATTATTATTTAAAAAATCATATTTCCTTTCTGACAAAAAAAAAGGAAAAGAAATAATGGTTCCTTGAAATAAAACAAAAATAAACCACAAACTTCAGATTAAATGCTTAAACACCTTATACACTTGCATTATAAGTAAGTTTCCATATTTTTGCATCGCAAATCTAACATGCCACATGTCAAAAAGCCACTTCCTAATGAAAATACACAAACGTGAGATGAAAAGTGCCCTGCATGCCCCCTGCGCCCGGCTGGAAGTAGAGGAAGGAGTGGTTGGGAGCAGTGAGTGATGGGCACCGAGGCAAACAGAACACCAAAGAATAACAGTCTAACAGCACCGCTCATCATTCACGTTGTTAACTTACTTTCATGATGTTTGAGCAATCTAAAGAGAAAGTTGGGTGGCAAGCTGCTCACATTTATCCTGAGGCTGTTCGGGTGATTGGGGAGTTGATCTAAAATGTAAAAAAAAAACCCTAAACAAAACAAAACAACACACTTTCTCCTTGGCTTTGAGCTCAGTGCAGCCACAGCCCTGTTTCATGCTTCGTTAGTTTATCCAGAGGGATTGTGGGTCAGAGATCACGAGGATCAGGGCTAAATCCACAAGACTGTTGCTAAAAGCAAATACTAAAACAGCTAAAGGCATGATTTATATCGCGTGACACTGAACAAAACCATTTACAAGCTGGGCAGTGATCACATTAAAGACCAAACCAAGCTATGCGTTTAGAAGTGGATTGTGTTCAATAAAACCTCCTGTACCATACAGAGCAGATCCTTTACTCAAATACAGATCTTAGAATCTTATCTTAGACACCAATCTGTCAAATTACTAGTGTCTTATCATAGTTATGAAATATTAATATCTGTAGGCTATGGTATATGCAATGACTTACAGTGACAAAAATACAAATGCATTAATATTAAGTAAAAAAGAAAAAAACAACAACAAACAAACAACAAAACAGCCATTTATCTCATTTATTGCTTACATAGCAAGAATGTATACACACAAACCCACTTTTATAAAACTTCATTTAACACCTCTGCATTAAATAATAATTCATCTCTTATAATTTCAATATAATAATAATTAATAATAATAATAACAACGTATTATTAATATTATACAAATTTATAACTGGGATATCTATCTATCTATCTATCTATCTATCTATCTATCTATCTATCTATCTACATGTATACAATACTGTGCAAATGTTTTTAATGGATTTTTATTTATGACTTCTGCATTAATAAGGAAGCTAAATTATTATCCAGCAGAAAATTAAATGTGACAGACAGAAAAATGTTTGTATATCAGTAAAGAAAACATTGTATATTACAATAAAACCATAAAACTAGACTTTTAAAGCAAAGGAAAGGACGTCACACCAAATAATGCCTTTATTTCATTTATCACTGTTCCCTGCTCTTTATAGTATTTCTGTTTTCATTTAGAAATAAATGTATATATATATATATATATATTATAATTATAATATATATATATATATATATTTCTATTGTTTCCTCTCGCATAAAACCCCCCATCCCCACCTCTCATACTCCTGTAAATTACCAATAAACATGTGAACGTGGATATGGATCACATACCCTGTCATCCTTGGTGTATCCAGCTGCCCAAGACACCATTCAGCAAACAGGTGTATTGAGAGCAGCATTCACAATCGTGGTACTGATACTGTAAACATGTACAATGTGGCTAATATAATTACAGCATATTCACACACACACACACACACACACACACACACACACACACACACACACAAAACCGCCAATAATAACACCAAAATCAGTAAAAACAACTACTTCTTTCATTACATGTAGTGTTCATACAGAAGATTCTTTGACCCTCATGTGTTGATGTGTGTTTGTGCGAGAGAGAGAGAGAGAGAGAGAGAGAGAGAGAGAGAGAGAGAGAAAATGATAAAAGTATGACAAGAAGTAGAGAAAAAAACTTTGTGAATGCTCTTCCTGGGGGGTGTTCAATCCCTTTTCACAGTGTAGCCCAGCAACACTTATCCTCTATCTTCTGTGTAACTAGTGACGGATTCTCTCTCTCTCTCTCTCTCTTTCTCTCTCTCTCTCTCTCTCTCTCTCTCTCTCTGTGTGTGTGTGTGTGTGTTACGCTCCATTAGTACATTTTAGAACTAAAGACAGGTCTGAATACAGCACCAATTAGAGAGAGTTAGAGAGCCCACTAGCACACCAGACCTTACCACCCAACTTCAGTCAATTACTTCTCTCTCCTTTTATGTGTTGTCTATTCTCACTTTTTTTCATCATCTTTTATCCTTTATACATTTTGTTTTTGTCTTCTTTCTGTTCCCCAGTCAGCCTTATCTTTGCGTTCTTTTTCCCCCTTTTCGTGGTGCTTTCGTTTGCTGAATGCCTGCTGAACATTATATCTTTCATTCTTCTGCCTTGTCCTTCTGTCTAAAGGATTGTGTCATAGGGTTTTTGAGAAAGCGTTCGTTTCTCTGGAGAGGTTATGAAAATATGACACATGGGTTTGCTCTGGGGTGATTTATTCATTAAAAGTTTCCATATTAAAGCATCTGAAAAATTGAAACCAATCAGTAAAGACATGGCGCATTTCAATGAGACCTTTAATCACCCCACACCCTCCACCCGGTGTCCCATAAAACAGAGACGGAAATCAGACTTATTGCAGCCCCAGTCACTCACAAAAATTTAAATAGTAGTGTTTACTAAAAGGGTACAAATGCTTGTCACTTGGGTAGGCAGGGGTTCCCCTTTGAAAGACAATTGTGTACCTTTCAGTACTGGAGCATTTTTGTATCATACCAAAATCAATTACTAATTAATAACTATGTAACTAATAGTCTATGCATTTTTGACCACTTTTCTCTAGCAACCCTCTGGATACCTGCAGGAACCCTTACGCTTTAAAAAAAAACAAATTTACATCACTTTGTAACATTTCTGCTAGTCAAAACATACACTTGTTGTCTCTTAAAGTACAATACTGTACGTCCGAGGGAACATTTTTTAAAAGTGTACCTGTAAGTACGGATATGTTCTTATCTCCTGCCTTCACTTTTGAGAGTGAACACCAAAAATCCTTGATCCGATTAATTATATACTACAGTATATCCTCATTCATTCATTCATTTTCTAAGCCGCCTAATTAATTACAGTCATCTCAGCCGACTCTGGGTGAGGGCGGGGTACACCCTGGACAGCTCACCAGGCCATCGCAGACCATCGCAGGGCCAACACACACACAACCATACACATTCACTGTCACACCTAGTCAACTGGCCTACTGTGAATGTTTGTGGACTGTGGGAGGAAACCGGAGTCGAACCCAGGCCTTCTTGCTGTGAGGTGGACATGCTAACCACCACACCACCATGCCACCCCAGTATATCCTCATTCATTCATTCATTCAGACATTTCTATGCAGCTGAATCCTAAATAGGGTCACGGGGAGGCTGGTCTCAGCCGACTCTGGGTGAAGTCGGGGTACACCCTGGACCACACATATAACCATTCACTCTCACACCTATGGGCAATTTTGGAAAAGCCAATTTTGGAGACATACTGTGCATGTTTCTGGACTGTGGGAGGAAACCGGAGTACCTGGAGGAAACCCACGGAGGCACGCAGAGAACATGTGAACTCCACATGGAAACACCTGAGCTCAGGAATCGAACCCAGGCCTTTTTGCTGTGAGGTGGATGTGCTAACCACTGCGCCACCGTGCCACCCTAGCATATCCTGATATTGAAGTTTTTTAAATTCTGAACTAGTATAAAGATTATTTTTAAGGGCTGGAGGGACTATGTCTCTCGGCTGGTCTGGGAACGCCTCGGTGTCCCCCTGGAAGAGCCGGAGGAAGTGGCTAGGGAGAGGGGCGCCTGGACCTCACTGCTTAGGCTGCTGCCCCCGCGACCCGACCCCGGAACAAGCGGAAGAAGATGAGGATGAAGATGAAGAGTATTTTTTTGGGGGGGGGGAAGCAGTTTTCCTTACATGACATGGAAAGATATAGAATACAGCACACACACAGACTATGTTTGTCTTGTTCGTTGAGTTAGTTGTCAGAAGTATTCTACTGTATATAAAGTATGCTGTTTATTATATATTTATAATGGATGTTATAATGAATAAATAAGCATTATGAGATGATGATGGGATCAAACGAATGACGGAAATATGATTGATGTGTTCTTAAAAAAGTCACTGGAGTGCATGTGTGTGTGTGTGTGTGTGTGTGTGTGTGTGTGGCTGGGATGAAAGTGGGTTAATGGTCAGTTTAGCCTGGCTCTCGAGTGACTGCTACCAGGAGCAAGAGAGTCTCCGGTTTCTCCAAACAGCCTGATTGTGGACGCCAGTTACACGCAATAACGCCACCGGCGCGTAAACATTTCATTGCGCGCGCGCTCCGCCCGTTCATCAAGCTGACGCGCAGGGAACGCAGCCCACACGAGACGAGAAGCAGAGTCTGCGTGTTGCACAGCACAGCTAATGTGTCCCAGCAGAGTCAAGTTTTACTTCTGATATGCGGCAAGTGTTTTGTCGACTTCCTATGACCTTTCATTAAAAAAAACAAAAAAGCAACAACACAAATGTGCAGCATTTGATAAATAGATACAATCAAATATAGGCCATTTGTCAAATAGACAGTGTAATGCTACAAAAATACACCAGACATGCAGGAATGCACTCATTCTTAAACTGTTTTGGGATATTTTTTTTTTTTCACAAAGGGGGGGATATATGTGCACACGTGCATGTGTGTATTTGCATGCATGTGGGTGGTCATGGAAAGCAGCCATGTCTATTCTCAGAGAGTTTGTGTCTATACTCTCAGAACTCCCACATTTGCATGTCGCCCCTGTTATTAAACAAGAACAAAGCCAATCTCTCTTTCTCTCTCTCTCTCTCTCTCTCTCTCTCTCTTTCACCTTCTCTTTGATTGACTATAGCCTCATTTCAAAACTGACAGTTTAAAGGTGTGAAAGCTGATCCAGAATCAGAACTCCTCCTCTTTCTCCCCATCATTTCCTACTGACATCCCATCCCGTCTTCGAGCAGACATCCCACAATCTTTGATCAGCATCCATTCTCACTTCGATCACCATCTGCTCTGCACTTCCCTCCATTCAGCTCCGTTCGCACAAGGCCTCCTCCCTCCAGAAAAAAAAAAAGAGCCACATCTAAGGAAACCTCTGCCAGGCTCTGGAACACATCTCCCTGGGCTTTGATAGTGTGCAAGAAAGTGATAAAAAAAGGCAAAATACAAAACAGTGTGCATGCGTGTGTGTGTGTGTGTGTGTGTGTGTAAAACTCAAGGACTGAGGGAGGGGTACTCTCAGGGTGTCATGCTGGAGAAGATTCCACAAGTGTAAGGGGAAACACTCCGGGCCGTATGACTCATTGTAAATTCAATCTGATTAACTTTTATTTCTGTCATGGCTTTAACAATATACACTGTCACAAAAGAGCTTTCCAGAAACCTGGACTTAGATTTCAATACCTAATGAGCTGAATGTCAAAAAAAAAAATTCCCAGAGAAAACGTGCGGGAGAACTTTTGAGAGGAACCAGACTGTAGCAGTTCAGACACATCACAACCATGGGAACAGTCGTGCTTTAAAATTAACAAATGCAAATACACGGCTTACAAGCAGAGCCCTCCTAAAGACTTCTGTGAGTTGAGTTTCTTTTCTGATTAAAATTAATTATTGTGCCAATGTTTTAAAGATTTAAGCCATGTTCTCTGGAAAAATCAGCAGAAACAGTTCGTTTGACAAAAATACTCCATGTTCCAAATCACTCATTCATTTGCTGAACCACTTAATCCTACTAGGGTCACAGGGAGGCTGGTACACCCATTCAAGCAGACCCTACCACCGAGCCACCACTGCCCTGAAGCAAAAGATATCACAGAGCCTGTGGTGGTATATATATGGACAGATGATTGAACAGACAGAGGGATGTACTTACAATCAAAACAGCGATAAAAAATAAGATAGACCATATTATCTGCAGTATAAACTTCATGCCATACACAAACAGCTCTGCTGTTATACAGTGGCTTGCAAAAGTTTTCATTCCCTTGGCATTTTTCCTATTTTGCCTTACAACCTGTAATCTACATTGATTGTTTCTTGGATTTTAAATAATGGACCATCAGAAAATAGTCCAAGTTCATTAATTTGTTCATTTGCCAAATCGCTTAATCTAACTAGGGTAGCGGGATGGCTGGAGTCTATCTCAGCCGACTCTGGGTGAAGGCAAGGTACAGCTCGCCAGTCCATTGCTGGGCACACTAAGAGAACTGTAGCTGTAACTGCTTCAAAGGTGACTTTACAAAGTACTGCCTTGGGGTTGTGGAGGGTAGTTATGCATGCTCAAGTTTGATTTAAAAAACAAATTATTGTTTGCTTCACAATAACAAGTATATTGCATCTCAAAAATAAATAAGTAAGTAAGTAAGTAAGTAAGTAAGTAAGTAAGTAAGTAAGTAAGTAAGTAAGTAAATAAATAAATA
>JAQMYF010000005.1:23106389-23120649 GCA_030014195.1 Neosilurus mollespiculum | reverse complement strand
TGGTGGTACTGTGGCTTGAACCCAAGACCTTGGAATCAGTAACCCTTAACCACGGAGCCACCAATGTCCCATATTTATTTACATTAATTTACATATCAAATGAGAACCAGAGTGGTGTTATCAACAGAAAGCTGTTTTTGAGAAAAAAGACAGGAAAGTATTTGCAAAATAAAAAAATTAGGGATAACTCTCACAATATGATTCAAGGTCATACGGAAGATGAAGGGACCATTCTGGCACACACTGACCTTATTCACATTGGCAAAATATGACCTTATCTCATTTTTCAGGTTTTGTGGGTTAGACCACTGTGGCTCTCATATAAATATGTAAATATATGAAATTATTCAGAATTAACTGAGGTGGATTTTTGGTGCAGTAATTAGCATTGTTGCCTCACAGCAAGCTCTGGGTTTGAGAATTTCTCTGTAAAGAGAGTTGTGTTCTCTGTGTGCCTATATTTCTTTTATCTGGGTGCTCTGGTTTCATCCCACAGTCTAGAAACCTGCAGAATAGCCTAACTGGCTACTCTTCAACACCCACAGAAATGAAAGTCATGGTGAATTGTGGCCTGTCTCTTTGTACTAGTCCCACAATAGGCTGGTGACTTGTCCAGAGTGTACACTGCCTCTCATCCACTGGCAGAGATTGGCTTCTACTCCCTGTGACCCTGACTGGATAAAGATTTCTAGAAGAAAAAGAATGATTCAGATAAAATGAGTAAATGTCTGAACCGATAATGTGCTCCAAATTGTGTTAACATAACCAATCTATGGTACAAGTAAAATAACAAGTGACATTGCATCTCCAAAAACATGCCATAAAATACCATAAAGTTTCTGAAATGCAACACACAGTGAGGGAGGAAGTGTTGCCAAGCAGAGCATATGCAGACATTGTATACATACATCATGCTTTACAAGCTAATTGCTGCCTGCCAGTGACCATCATAGTCACTAGGTAAAACCCTTGCAATGTGTTAGTCCTGTCTGTTAAACTGGAATTTCTACATCTGTGCTCTTTTTGCTAGTTGTGTTTGGGAGTATAGTAGTAGGGGTCAAATTTGAGATTTTGAAAATATTATACACCACCACCACTAGCAACAACAACAAATAAACACTGGGTGCTACATAAATTTAATTAAGGAACAATGTTTTATTATTTCCGCACAGGGTTAGTGATTCTGTCTCACAAATCCGAGACAAAAGTACAATGTCGGTCAAATTCTGAGATATCAAGAGTGATTTAAATAGGTTTTTGTTAATGGCGTATAGATAAAGTTATGGATAAATACTGCATAATGCCACATATAAGCTGAAAACATTGATTTTAAGTGAACATGAAGCAATTCCAATGGCATTTTGCTCCACACAAACACATGGCAAACCTAATCACCACTGTTTTTCAATAATGACACTAGACTGCTTACAAATGTAGTCTAGTTCTGCTGTAATGCATTTTAAACATGCGTCCACATCTGGAAACAAAGGATTATGGGGTTCCTCTCTCATATTTATGTCAAACTGTGGCTCGTGCTTGTGATATTTCAATAATATAATAATTCATTCATCTATGAATAATTCAGCCTCTGCGACTCTGGCTGAAGGCAAGGTACACCCTGAACAGCTCGCTAGTGTATCGCAGGGCCAACACACACACACACACAACAATTCACACTCACACTCACACCTAAAAGCAATTTGGAACCACCAAATAGCCTAACGTGCATGTCTTTGGACTGTGGGAGGACACTGGGGGTACCCAGAGGAAACCCACACAAGCCCCTAATATTACAATCCATTCATCCATCCACCTATCCATCCATTTTTTGAGCTTTTGAAAATCCACTGGGGTTGCAGGGAGGCTGGACCCTATCTCAGCCAGATCTCTCTCACACACAAACACACACACACACACACACACAGACTCACACACACACAGACTCACACCGAGGGACAGTTTAGAACAGTTAGCTTAATGTTCATGTCTTTGTTTTGCTGGAGGAAACCAGAGTACCTGGAGGAAACCCAAACGAACCCCTAATATTATAATATGTATAATGCAAACATGTAATATGTTTTTACAAGAAACATGAAGTATATGAAAATTAAGGCTACATATTAAAAATAATGTTTAGACACTTTTTTTTAGTCATCAGATTATTCACCTAATTTGCTAAATTATTTCTTTTTAAACAGGTTGTTATATTTTTAATAAATGTAGATTTGTGGAATGTGTAAAACTAATACATGTATTTTCATATATTCAAATAAAAAAACAAATTGAAAGTAATAAGCAGACTAGAATATAAAAAAAGATAGACATTAACAACAGCTAGAAAAAGATCAGCAGTGAAAGAAAGTGGCGTGAGAAAGTGAGACTTGAGAAGCTTCACAGAGAACGAGGGACATAGAGGCGTGGAGGTGAATGGCTGAGAGAATTAAACCCCTGCGGTGCTGTTGCTCTCCCCTGCTTTAAAAGTTTGCATGAGGCAAGCCAACGGCAGCCTGCGCCCATTGGCACGCTCGACCTGAACTGTAAACCTGAGATGACATTCCCTCATTAGCCCTGTCGCCCTACCAGCCACATGGCTATTTAGTGTACCAGGAATGCCATTGTTGAATTGCCAGGGTCAGGTCAAAGGCCACCCAAAATATTGATGAACCTTTCTAAGAGGCACCAAGGTTTGGAACAACAGGGGGTATGGAGTGCATACACACACACACACACACACACACACACACAGAGAACAGATCAGTATGTGGATAAGCACAGAGTGAATGGTGGAGTCATGCTGCTGCACATTGTGTTATTCACTCATTACTGCTCATATATATTTTGTGTATATATTAAAGATAAAGTGAGCATAATGACCTAACTAGCACACACACACACACACACACACACACACACACACACACAGACACACACACTCAAGACTGGTCTTATACACTCTATGCTGCTGTATCACATGCTCACACACACACACACACACACACACACACACACACACACACACACACACACACACAGAGTCACTGCTCTTCTGTCAATACTTACACCCATCAGACCATGAAATTCTGAAGAGTTTTTATTAATTAAATGACTGTACAGTGAATAGAATGCTCGGGGGGAAATGTCTTCAAGAAGGAAAATGCAATAGTGAAATTAAATTCTGTAACATGATAAAGCTTTGAAGCTGGAAAAAAAAAAAAAAAAAATCAAACCTGAACAATAGAAGAAGAACATTTACTGGGAAGTAATTATATCCAACTCTATTCTTCTTAAGTAAGAAAAATAATATAACTAATAACTGGTAAAATAATGCATGTCATGAGGTTGTATTTAGCTAGTAATGATTTCATACAAAAAAAAAGCTCTATATATATATATATAGAGCTTTTTTTTGTATGAAATATATATATATATATATATATATAAATATATATATATATATTAATATAAATATAATATATATATATGGGGTGGGGCTGGTGGGGCTGGTAGCGTAGTGGTTAGGATGCTGGGCTCATGATCAGGAGGTCATGGGTTTGAATCCCCGCTAATACCCCTGGGCAAGGTCTTAACCATGAGTGTGCCTCTGTCCACCCGGCAGTATAAATGGATACCAGTGGAAAATACTGGGAAGGTAATTCCTGATGGACTAGCGTCCCATCCAGGAGGAGTTGAACTCCTAGTCACTTCACGCTACGGAAACCAGGGATAAGTTCCGGCCTGACAATCCACTAGGCTCGGGTGTAAAAGCCCAACAGACTTACCTTTCCTATGCATATGTATGTATGTATGTATCTATCTATCTATCTATCTATCTGTATTATACAGTTAATTGTCCTAGTGAAGATTTATAGTTCAAATACAAATATATGTATTCTCTCTCTCTCTCTCTCTCTCTCTCTCTCTCTCTCTCTCTCTCTCTCTCTCTCTCTGTGTGTGTGTGTGTCTGTGTGTGTGTGTTGCCTATTTTTTCACAGATAAACCTAATTTCTTACATGGTATATTTCCTTTTCATTTCCACGTCAAACAGTCACACTGTGGCACGTTTTTTTACATTTTTAAAGCAAGTGCATTTTGCGAGAGAAGACAGCAATCTTGTTGAATTCGTGCTCGGATTTAATGCTTGGTTTATTCCCTTCTTTTCTCACGGATTTTCAAGCACTCTTTACGCTTTAGTCTGCACAGATAGTCAGACAAAATGCCCGTTAACTAACTTCAATAGAAATTAACGTCAAAGTAAATAAACCATGAAGTTGCATTAAATTGCCAGGAATGCATCCAGATGTTAGAGCTCTCTCTCTCTCTCTCTCTCTCTCTCTCTCTCTCTCTCTCTCTCTGGAGTTAACTTCAAACATGATATATAGGTTAATGTAATGGCTGGACCACAGAAAATGAACACATTATACCCTGTAATTAACCTGCTGATGCAATCAAACAAACCAAAGACCCAAAGAAGCATCATCACCAGAACACTTCAGTAGAAGTGGACATTAAACAAGTAAGAATAATAGAAGAGTTATGTTTTTGCATACTAAATGTTAGAAAAAAAACTGTGAAAGGATGATGGGATATGTATGGAAGCATATTATCGCCTTCTATGGGTGTTTTTTCCCCACATGGGCTGTTTTTTATTTAATTTATTTAATTTATTTTTAGTTTAGGTAGTTCAGAACTTCTGAGGGGAAAAAAAAAAGCCTGAAATCAGTTTTAAAGTGCAAATACTGACTACGATGTGATTATGTGCCAACTTACAAAGAGTCCCCTTAATTAATAAACCCATCCATCCATCCATTTTCTGAACCGCTTATTCCTAATTAGGGTCGCGGGGAGGCTGGCGCCCATCTCAGCCGACTCTGGGCGAGGGCGGGGTTCATTAATAAACCAATTTCTAAAATATAGCTTATTAAGCCTATCAGTGTCATTCATTCTGACAGTACTGACTTTGAGCTCAGTCATCAGACTTTTTTCCTCTCAGAAATATTTCTTTAAACTCAGAAATGTACCCCCTGCATGCTCCTGAAAAAGAAAAGATGAAAAAGAAGGCAGTGTGACTTGAGAGTTAAAAACTAAGCAGTAGACTATTTTTTAAAATCTTGTCTGTGCTCTTATGGGAAACTGAGACAACCTGGCATGCTTGAAAACACTGCTGGCCTCCGGCCGTTTTGGTGATATTGCGCAGCGTGCAAAGCTATTTCCTTCACTATTCAAAGCTATAATTGGTGTGGAAGACTGTAGCAGTTTGGGAAAATATCTGGACTAAACTGTGCACACGTCTTCCTCCTTGTGGCCTCATGTTTGCCAAGCTGAAAAGTAAACTGGTTTATTCCTTCACCAACTATTCCCCTGCACTCTGAGTAATGCAACTGACTTTCTTTTTTCATCCATTACAGCTATTATGATGAGTTTACATTGTCGGTAAAATCGTCTGTTCACCGAAACAAACATTTCGCCAACTGCGTCTTATCTATACTCCTAAGCGTAAAAGATGTGCTATTACTGAACTTCATCTGATAATAACCAGGCGGCCATCTGTGTTAGTTAAACCAGCAGTGAACGCCCAATTTCACCGATAAGAATCTCGGGAATTTTTCCCTCGCACAAATAGGAAATCTGTCTCAGTGGAGAAATCAGGAATTTCCTCTCAGTTTATCGTGCATCCATCCCGATGCTGGTGCGTCAGGATTCGCGAGATTTTTAATAGGCTAAGAAAAAAAAAAACATATTAACCATTTTAAAAATGATTATTGCATGATGTTGAAATAGGGCAGCACGGTGGTCTAGTGGGTAGCACATCCACCTCACAGTAGGAAGGCACTGGGTTCAAGTCCCGGGCTCGGCGAGGGTGCTTCTGTGTGGAGTTTGCATGTTCTCCCTATGCTTGGTGCTCCAGTTTCCTCCCACAGTCCAAAGATTAGCACATTACGCTTATTGGACTTCGCCCTGAATCAGTGGAGATAGGCTCCAGCCTCTGCAACCCTAGAAGGCAAATGAATGATGTTGAAATCTAAACTTTTTCATACATGATGACTCTTGCAAATGCTTACAAATCTGACACTAGGTATTAAAGAAAGCTAGCAAGATGTTTCCACTGTGAGTGAGCTGGATGGTACACAGTGGCGACTCCAGAGTCTGTTGAGACCCTAGGCAAGATTTCACAAAGGACCCTTCAACAGTGATCATCACCAATATGTTATAAATAATCCAACACTAACAAAAAAATTGCATATTTCCACTGTTGAAGTTTAAAGTTGGACATCTCTAGGGGGCCCCCTACTGGCCTGGGGCACCAAGCAGTTGCCTGTCTTGCCTGTTGGCAAGCGGTGCTTCTGATGGGACACATGGGAAAAACGAGAAGGGGGAAAGAAGCATGTGGTGCTCAGATGTTGGTGACAGGTGAGAAAGAGAGAGGGAGAGAGAGAGATGTCATATAGGCCTAAAATAAATAAATATGTCTTATTCAGGTGACAGCCTTGCTCCTCCCCTTAAAACGAATAGTAAATACACCACCATGCGTCTTTGTGCACATAAGAGTTGTCGAATGACGGTAAATCAGTTACTTGTTCTTCACATCTGGGCGCGATTAAGGCGTGCAGGCTTACATGTTTTTTGCCCCCCTAAAAAAAAACCTTTACAGAGGTGCAGATGTTGCGCTCTACGCTGTAAAGTAGGATTTGGCGGATTGGCGTGTAATTATTTAATAAGCGTATTCTAATGTAGAGGAAGGTCTGTCAGTGGTGGGTCTGACAGCGCTGCACGTTTTATCACTTAGTACAGTGATTCAGAATAGGCCTGGTGGGTGATCTCGACGGCGTTCCTGCATGGTGCAATCAGTAATTCATTCTTATAGCGCATTATCTGACTCCTGCGGCAAGCACCATCTGGATTACAGTTTTGCCACTAAATATAAAACCCTTATGTGAAACAGTTCAGTCAATGAAAACGTCCTTAAATATGAACAGCTCATTTCGCCATATAGGGCAAAATATGCCGAGCAGTGCACAACAAGAAGAGGCTGGCTTTGTTGTGGGAAGTTGGTGGGTTAGCTAAGCGGACGCGCCTGTTTCGCCTGCAGCCAAAGGAAATTTCTTCCTGCACCCCACTCACCTCCCCGGACCCCACCCCCCCCCCCCCCCCCCCCCCATCATCGGAATGAGTCGCCTCTAGTCTCGTTTGCGCCATTTCAGGATGTGCACTACACGTGCATGCGCTGGATCTATTATGAAATTTGAGGACCGTACTGCCTGTGCAGTGACACGTCTCCATTTTCAAAGCCAGGTGAGCAATGAGAATCAGGACGCATATAATACAAGGTATTAGGGTAACTAGGAAACAGATCGTATTTGGATAATTTAGTTATTTATTTGGAACTGTACATGATGACGTTTGGCTCTGTAGCAAAACCGTGACATTGCACGAATTTAGGCTATGTCTCCTTTTCTCCCTGTTTGCAAAGTAACTCATCCAATCCTAAAAGCAATACAAATCTAAGGATGTTTTTAGATAAAAAGTGGAAAAAGTCAAGCAAACTCGACTGGGAATTGTGTTTCTGTCTGTGACTGAAAGGCTTGAGGCCTATAAATGTTCTTATTTCCACAGGGAACAGAGAAGGCGAGAGGCTATGAGTTGAACAAGCAATGCTGTTGAAAAAAAACCGTTGAAGATTGACCGTTGACCTGACAACACATAGCCACACACACACGCACACACACACACACACACACACACACACACACACACACACACATTGTGTCCAATCAAATCAAATCTCCGTATCTAGCAGAGGTGTTATTGTAATCCGTATTTTGATGGCATATTCTGAGTGAATAATTGTCAAACTTTATTTTCTTCTATTTCCGATAATAGCAACAATACATAGGAAAGGTTATTCTAGTTCTTGTGCCCATATGGAGAAAAAAGAAAAAGGAAAAGTGAACTGCAATTTATGAATAATTTAATCGTGTTAGAACAGGACGGTTGTTTGGGAAAAGAAGAAGCTTTTGGGAAACTGCTGTTTTTTTGCTTCAGACTTGATAGACACCATCTGTGCCATGGACTTAATACAAAACACACCACTGCTGTTGAAAAAGTTGTTCATTTAGCTTATCAAGGCTGTATCATCCTATTATTGGTTATTTTCACATAGACCTAAATCTTGTAGTAAACTATTTTTTTTTTTACATTTAAATTGTTTGCATTGAACCCTTTAAAACAACTAAATAACTAACAAGTGCATGTTTTAAACTATAATTACCAAATGGAAATGAAGATAAATAAAATATGCTACCGTACATTTAAGTGTAGGGAGGATTTTATTTTATTTTTATTTTAAACTTTTTTCTGGCATCTTACACCAGATTCTATGACTATCCATGATGAATTTTTTTAAATAATTGTACTATGCTATTGAAAATCTCTTCTAATTAGAAATAAATAGATATAAACTTCAACAACAACAACAACAACAACAACAATAACAACAACAAAAAACTTATTATGCTTCCATTCTGTAAACGTATTATTTTAAAAACAAACAAACAAACAACCCCCCCCCCCCCCCCCAGCAACCTACATTGTAAAAGTTTATAATTTTCCATTGATTCATTTAGCCAAAAGCTTAATCCTGCTAGGGTCACAGGGACACTGGAGAAGGCAGGGTACAAAATGAACAGCACAAATTGATAGTATATGGTGCCATTTGATAGCAAGAGGAAATCTGCCATTTATAGTGTTTTCACAATGATTAGAAAACAATCTTTAGTCTTTCTAAAGAAAACACTAATTAATAGATAATAATAATAATAATAATAATAATAATAATAATAATATTTCTTCTTGTGGTTCGATTACTACTACTACTATTACTATTACTACTACTACTACTACTACTACTACTACTACTACTATTATTATTATTATTATTATTATTATTATTGTTATTATCATTATTATCATTATGATGGTGATGATAAAAACAAACCCAAGAACAAACACAGGCAAAGGTCTGATGAAAAAAAAGAAAGATTTTGCTTAATTCCAAATGAAACAGGTGCAACTTTTACCCGTAGGCTGGTGTCTTCAAAAATGAATTCACTTGGTGTAGTATAGTAGTAACAACAACAACAATAATAACAACAACAATCTAACATTAATTATTAATTTAATACAGAAAAAGTAAGAGGTTTATTGGTCTGCTTAGTCAATATCTAAATAGTGGATATTATTTCAAAAAGTGTAAACAAACAAACAAACAAACAAATAAATAAATGGGTGATTTTTAGGCATCAATGCTCTGTTTATTTTTTCCAAACCAACAGCTTCAACTCCTTCCAAACTAATGGCAAAGCAGCATCTTTCTCTTTTCCATTCTTTTCTATTGTAATTATCCCACTTTCAGTTACTGAAACTGCAAACAGTTTGATTAACCCTTTTAAAATAGTCACTCTTTGTTCAACAGATGTTTCAGGGCAGATGTGATCTGCACATGGTTTGGCAAATACGTATTTGAACCCAATTATATACAACGACATAAATAACTCCTATAAATTCCCAGGTCGTCTAATTATAGTTGTAAACCCTAACTAGATAATGTTAATAACAGATGGTGATGTAGGGCATATTAACAGCATATCAGAGTGCATATTCATTGCAAGGGTCGTTGCGGAAAATCCGAACACGCTTCTAAATGATAGGGCACAGAACTGAGCGAGCCAGAGGTTTGGGGGGGGGAAATGAAAAAAGAACAGAGACCTTTTAAAACTGTGTGTGCTTCAAAAATATACAGCCTACAGGTCCCAGGAAACACAAGAATAAAAAACAAACAAAGACACACACATACAGAGAGAGAGAGAGAGAGAGAGAGAGAGAGAGAGAGAGAGCGGGAGAGAGAAAGAGTATCTACAGTGCATATAGACTATCTTGTCTATGTCACATAATGACTTAGTAATTATTCACACAACAGTTGCACAGTTACAGGAATGAAAATAAATGAATTCATAATGAATTAATCCATTTGGTAATCATTTATCTCTAAAATAATTGCTCAGGATCTCCAGCATACATATCTGAAAGCATGTATATTTAAGCAGAGTGTTTTTTTGGTTGTTGTTAATTTGTAAACCTCTGTACTGACTTTAAGAGGAATTTGGACATCGCTGAGCCCGGTGTCCTTATGGCCATAAATGTCCTACCATCACTCCATGGGTGACAAGAGTCTGTTTTCTAAACAAACACCCGTCTTTACCTTATGTGGCCCCAGCCATGTGTGTTATGATGAAGGATGCAGGGCATGAGTGTGACCCAAAAGGCCAGGTGACCCTGCCAGTGGAAAATTCTTCAAACGTCCACCAAGGCCAGACCCCCTTAATGATGTTTCTCACAATGGAGTTATCATAATATTTTTCTTGCAGTTTTCCAGGCACTCATACTCTTCACAGACTCCAAGTATTTGCATGCTCAATTCCCAGAGTAGTGTTCTGACTGATGACTGATTTATTTTTCAACACGATACCATGCAGGAAAAAAAATGCTGCTCAATTAAATTCCTCTTTAAAATCACTTATATTTAACATATTCAATCTAAATAGGTCTTTCTAATGAATATGCATACTGTCATGCTTCACAAAATATTATGACGCTGATTTCTGGGAGCCCTTTTGTATTATTTTTATTAGTATATAAATACTCCCCAAGATCAGTATCTTGTCCCTTCAAATTCTGGTCCCAAAAAAGCAATATACAATCTATATCAATATATATATAGTAATCTTGAAGTTCACACTCGGATTTGTTACCCCCCTGAGAGAGATTACTACCTCACAACCTTTGCTTATTCACATTCTATATATTCTCTTTCCAGCATCCAGCCCATCTGTTAGAATTATTTATTGCCTCTTGAGATGGTAATTGGAGCAAACCAAGCAAAGACACTTGCTTCCACTTGAGCTTCTTGTCAGAGAATAGGGCTCCAGGGATGTGACATCATGCGTTCTCTTGGTGAATGCTTAACTTTGCTTATGCTTTCTCAAAAGGCCGCCATGGAGCTTTGATTAGCCCGCTATCATCAGATCAGCTCCACAGGCTTTGCCTCCAGTCCTTCAAGCAAGAGCTCCTGTTCACATACTTATTCTTTTAGAAAAGCATACCGCCAATTAACACCTAGGCCATCGGTAATGAGACTGTGGAGTCCTTCTACTCAAGGACTCAAGAACCTTTCAAACAGCGAAGCTCAGGGATTCCATTCTCCAGCAGACATTCTCTCAGAATTTCTGGGCTCCTACAGATGCGCCTTCATCCAAAACACTTGTGCTAAAATTGTGAAGATGCTTGAGTTGCAGAATAGGCTTATGTTCAGTGCTTAGCTAAGTAGCCATTAAAGTGTTCTCAATAAAACCCATAGTAAGCTACTGTTTCTTAGTCAGCCATAGTTATCCTATCTATATATGGCCAGATGTTTTCAAATTTGTATTTTTACACCATTTTATACAAAAATTATAAAAATTACTTTGCTTATAACTTATTCATATGAAATGAAATAATGAATATCAATAGAACCAACCCCGTAATACATATGGAATTATACAGTAAGTAGGGAAAAAATTATACCAAAAGTAAATTCTGAAGAGGACTTCTGAATTCCAGACACAACTTTGTCCATTTTTTCGGAACACCCAAAATCCTTGACTAAAATGTCTTCTCCAGCAGTAGGTCTTCCATAGGGGCAGTAAGGCTAAGCTCCACAGATATCAGCTGTTCTACATATTTTATTCTTCACAAAGTCCTTACCCACAGGTCCACTTATTCATTTGCTGAACCGCTTAATCCTACTATGGTAAGGAGGGGGTCTGAACGAAGGTGGGGTGCACCCTGAACAGCTTGCAAGACCATTGCAGGACCAACACACACACAACCATTCACACTCACACCTAGGGGCAATTTGGAGCAGACAATTAGCTTACTGTGCATGTCTTTGGACTGTGGGAGAAAACCGGAGTACCCAGAGGAAACCCACACAAGCACAAGGAGAGCATTCAAACTCTGCACAGAAACGTCTTTGCCAAACCCAGGACTTAACCACAGCACCTTCTTTCTGTGAGGCAGACATGCAAACCACTATGGCACCTTGCTGCCATTTAAAAGTCCATACATTTGGAAAGTCAACACATTTATTCCTTTTAAACAAAATTTACAGTTACACACAGAAGTTTAGATGTTGCAATTACAAGTTAATTGCTTTTCTAGATCTTGCACTTCATCATTTAATTCCATATAGTTCTAATGCCATCTGGTCAAAAACGAGAAGTGCAACAAGAGCTGAGAGATCAACTGGTCCTGGAATAATGCTTCCCCATGCTCGGGGGAGGATCAGAGTTCAGGATGTTACACATTTTTTTTTTTTATTAATACTGTGTTTTGTCGTTTTAACACTTGTCATAATACCATGTCCACCATTGCAAAACAATGCAAAATTGTGAAGTGAAAGGAAAATGATGCATGCTTTTCTTATTTTTTTACAAAAAAAATCTGAATGGTATGCCGTGCATTTGTATTACTCTGATACCCCTAAAAAAATCCAGTGCAACCAACCACCTTCAGAAGTCACCTAATTAGTCCACCTGTGGGTAATCTAACCTTAGTATAAATACAGCCTTCTGTGAAAATCTCAGAGGTTTGTTAGAGAACATTAATGAACAAACAGCATCATAAAACCCAAGAAACACACCAGACAGTTCAGGGATAAAGTTGTGGAGAAGTTTAAAGCAGGGTTAGGTTATAAAAACTATCCCAAGCTTTGAATATCTCACGGAGCATTGTTTAATCCATCACCCAAAAATGGAAAGAGTTTGGCACAACTGCAACCCTACCAAGACATAGCCGTCCACCTAAACTGACAGTCGGGCAAGGAGAGCATTGATTAGAGAAGCAGCAAAGAGGCCCATGGTAACTCTGGAGGTGCTGCAGAGGTCCAGATCTCAGAGGGGATAATCTGTACACAGGACAAAATAATATCTGTTCACTCCACAAATCTGGCCTTTATAAAGGAGTGACAAAAAAAAAAGTCAATGTTGAAAGAATGCCATACGAAACCATGTGGGGGACAAGCAAACATGTGGAAGAAGGTGCTCTGGTCAGAAGAGACCAAAATTGAACTTTATGGCCTAAATGCAAAATGCTATGTTTGGTGGAATCAAACACTGCACATCACCCTGAACACATTGTTCCCACCATGAAACGTGGTGGTGGCAGCATCATACAAATGCAAGCACCTTTCAGATTTTTATTTGCAAAAATGTTTGAAAACCATGTATTATTTTCTTTCCACTTCACAATTATGTACCACTTTGTGTTGGTCTAGCACATAAAATCACGATAAATTACATTTATGTTTGTGATTGTAGCGTGACAAAATGTGGAAAAGTTGAAGGGGTATGAATACTTCTGCAAGTCACTGTAGGCAAACTACACATGTAAATACAAGTACAGACACTCAGTGGTGGTATGTGAACTACTGTGACTAACAGAATACAGCAGATACCATGGATCAATGTTACTTGGAGCTACAACAGACATTTAGTTTTAGTTGTTTTTTTTATTACAATGCCATTGTATTATGAAACAATATATAGCATGTGGGGACCTTTAAATGATTTGGCATGGAGTGGCCCTCTCCTTTTTGCAGTGCAACACAACTTCACAACTATTTTGTACCAGAACAATGGGTACAGCAACACATCATACACTATAGTAATGTATGCATATTACAATTTTTACACACAACCATATCCAGACGAAACACCAGTACACTGTCCCTTTGAGAGGAACTCTGGCAACATTAAGGAACGCGGGCACCAACATGTCCAGGTATCATTCAGCAACTTTTTCTTTGAGATTTTGCTCAACATAATAAGTTCTGTTACACTCTAACTTATGGATAAACCCTTGTGAATGATTTTTTTTGTAATTTAACACTGTAAAAATTGTTTATCTTGTTTTCCAATACAGTACAATACAGTCCAATAAACTTTGTCTTGCTGTTGATTTAACATACTCAGCTGTAACATCTACTGTGAAAAACAAACCAACAGATGCAAATTTTCTCCATCTGCCAGGCATGAAATATGTGTGCAAATATACAAATTCATACAGTAACATCTGCAAGGTTTCTAAAAAACATATTACATCATTTTAGAATTGTTTAGTATTACAATATTTACATTCAAATGATGTAATTGTTTTAATTGATTATACT
>JAQMYF010000005.1:23078665-23089714 GCA_030014195.1 Neosilurus mollespiculum | reverse complement strand
CACCCAGTTTCAAAATTTGAAAAATTATGTTTTGCGGCTCCCGAGTGGCACATCAACGAGGTGTGTGACTATCAACCCGGAGATTGCAAATTCAAATCTGGATTGATGCCACAGCCATCCGTGACCGGGAGTCCATGGGAGTTAATTGTCCGAGCTCTCACGGAAGGAAAGGATGGCATATGCTGACTTCCCTGTCACTCACAGCGATCACCTGCCAGTCATGGGCGTCTGTGGGGTACACAGGGCACAAGGGGGCGAATAGCGATTTCCCACCGAGCGTATTAGACCGTCCCCAAATACGCATGAGCAGCAGTTCGAAAAGAGGCGGGTGGTAGCATTGCATGTCACGGAGGGGGCATGTGCATGCTTACACCCCTCCCTGGATGGTGGTGGTCATGTGATAGGGAAAAAATATTTGACGGGTGGGAATTGGATACGACTAAATTAGGAGAGAAAATGGGCGAAAAAAAAGAAAGAAAAGAAAAATGATGTTTTGCTAACTGGAATTCAATACTTTTTATGTACCTCATTTTGGTCATGTGCCAGACCTCACAGGTAGCGAAAATGACATTCTTAAACTGTATGTTGCTAACTTTGTGAAATGATTGTTTACCAGCATGAACCATATTCCTACATTGTTATTTCAGATTGCTTCCTTTAACATGACACTATTTTTAATTTAGCTTGAGTTTAAGAGCATTGCATTATGTCAGTTGTTAATAATGATATGGGTTGTAGCATGTCAATAGTGTAAATAACCTTTTTTATCATCCCTGCTATATATATAACATTTTTGTTTTTTGGAATTTACAGAATGTGCTTTTCAATTGAACTGCACAGATTGTAGGTCACAGTAACAGTGGAAAGAGTTCTGAAATGATTTGTCCTGGTGTCTTTTTTATTTCTTAAAAAACAGACATTTGACTAGGGTGCATGGACTTTTCTATCCAACTTCACAATACCAGTATATTGTTTTCTCTTTGTAATTATGAGTACTTTAGTTACAGTGAAAGAATGTATGTAATTTGTATATACACGTTGTAAAATTAAAACAGGTGCATTGCCAGACTGTTTATCATGGAGTGGTCAGTTAAGTGGGGACCCAATGATTTTATTAGGGTGACTGTTTGCTGGGAAAAAATACTACAATGATTTCCATAGACAATGTAATAACGCTGCATCTACATCTAACAAAATATATTTGTCTATGGTCTGTGTATGGACATAGCTACACATTTGTAATAATTTTTTGCCTACAAATAATTTTGTCTACAAAAATCATAGCTAAGATAACATTAAAGGGTATCTGTGGTGAATTTGCATTACTAGCTCTTTAATACGATCACGTATGACATCACCGGCTCCTTCAGGCAACATCCATCCTTGCTTCTTGTCAAGTACGCATGGGTGTACTGCCACATGTTTACTTGTGCTGGACAACCTGGCCCATCAAGTTCATGTCACTTTCGGGAAATAAATGGTTGCTCCGCATTGGATCAGCCCCTGCTAGTAATTCACAGGATAAAATTGCCCAGTACAGTGTTTTTATGGTCATTTATGTTAAAATAAGCTCTGTATCACTTAAAAAGTATTACATTATGTACAAATCATCCTGTAAAAATGACTAATACCAGTACTCTTTAAGGTACATCTTAAAGGGGTGTGTGTGTTTGTGTGTGTGTGTCATTTGTGAAAAAGACAAATTAAATTTATAGTCCAATATGAGGCCATTTATTGGTTTCACTGCCTTATAAAAATTATACAGGCAAACATTTTCTCTGAACTGATACATGTTTTTGTTCATGGACAAAATGTGTGTCTTTTGTTATCACATTCCATTTTCTAAACAGAGTTTATAATTATTTTGGAAGCTATATTTTTGTGTGGTGCACTGAGGTTATACAGAAAATGGCAGGCAGTAGAAGTATTGTAGTCAGTGTGTCCCATGTGTCTGTTTGTGGCCATAACTCCATGTATCTTCCGCCACTGTAGATCATCCATCACTGTAGAGCCAACAAACCTAAACACACACACACACACACACACACACACACACACACACACACAGAGGAAAGGGTTAAAGAAAACATTCCAAATATCTTTCCTGTGATCCTTATATGATTTAACCTTTGTCTAATCAAAGTCTCTAGTATTGAGTGTCACCCTCACCTAAAACAATAAACTTCACTTACACAAGCATGGACACACAGACACACGTGCGCGCAAACACACACACCAAAATCAAAGACAGCATGGCCGACTTTCACATTAAGCTACAATAATAAAATTCTCGACTTCACTGAGACTGGGCCTGACTTATATTTTCTTATCTGATTATGTCTATATATCATTTGGCACATAAGGACTCCAAATACATGAACACACACACACACACACACACACACACACACACACACACACTTACTTCAAACAAAAGTCCTAATCAGAGTTCTATGTTTTTATGAGTCCAAAATCTGAAACACCTAAGAAAAAGTACCAGATAAGTTTATACAAGAAAACTGTTTTGTTTTATTTTTCACTATTCAGTGCTTAGTTCTGTCCCAGACACTTCTGTATGAAGTTTACGTGTTCTCCCCGTCATGTGGTTTCCTCCTACAGTCCAAAGACATGAACATTAGGCTAATTGGTAGTTCCAAGTTGCTCATTGGTGTGAGTGTGACTCAGTGTTGGCTGTACAATGGTCTAGCCAGCCAGGCTACAGGCTTTATAGGATGTAACCCGCCTTCGCCCAGTGTCGGCTAAGATGGGCTCCAGCCTTCCCTAGTCTGTAGTAGGATTAAGTGGTTTGGTTAGTGAGAGAGTGAGTGAGAGTGCTCAGTTCTCTTTGTTAAATCACATAGCTTTCACTCAGATACCACAACACAGTTTGAACCAAATCATAAACAATTATTTTTTCTGGCTGAAAAACAATATCCAGTGAATACACTTGCTATCAATCATTCACTACTTATTGTCGTTATGTAGCAAAGAAATCTAATTGTGAATGATCTACGTATACTATTGTAAAATGTCTGTAATAACCTCCTACATTTACCATGAAAATATACTGAATATCAGTTTTCAACAACATGAATACTATTCATTGTATGATTAATTATTATTATCATTTTTCCCCATCTTTTTATCAGCATTTGTTACAGTCCGGTTGCCAGGTCACATCCAGATGGCAATGGGAAGGTGTTTGCTATTAAGCAGTACTCAAATCATTTACTTATTTCAGATTGAGAGGGCTTTTTATAAAAATGTGAGCTCTGCTGTTTGGTACATTTTTTTGGATTTCCTGTAGATTGGGGTTTTTCAGTGTCCTTCTTAACCAGGCTTTCTTAAGATGCCAAGAACTGCTGGCACGATGTTGGTTTTGAGGTGCCACTTTTTTCTATTTTGATTTGAAGGTCTTTGTATTTTGTTTATTTCTCTTTTTGGGCTTTTTTAAAAAACATGCTTGTGTGGGTTTCCTCTGGGTACTCCGGTTTCATCCCACAGTCCAAAAACATGCACAGTAGGCTAACTGGCTGTTCCAAATTGCTCCTTGCTGTTAGCGTGAATGGTTGTGTGTGTGGCAAGTGTAGGTCCCTAGCTTCCTTCCTTTCTTCATATGTACAGTCTGTCAGTGACTGGATAGTGTATATGGTTGCACATCAAGAATTTATGGATTAGTGAAAATATGTTTCCCCATACCCATGGCCCATTTTGGGATTTTCCACTTTTTTTCCTCATTGGCTGTCTCATCTCTGAGCCAGTCATTCATGACTCAAGAAAGATTGCAAGCTAGCTAATCACACAAATACCTAAAATCATCAATTTTCCATGCAGATTTCATTTCATGCCCTTTTTAAAATAGATGTTTAATGATTCAGCCCTTGGTGATCTAGAAGTTTTGTGATGTGGCCCTCAGTGAAAATGAGTTGAAAACCCTACATAGCAGCACATTGCCAACCCACATTTTTGGAAGGCCTCTTTGAATGTTTACCTTCATCTCTATTTATATTTCCTGCTGTTTCATCCATCTGACAGGTCACTGTTTTACTTGGGCACAGAATGATTATTGTCGCTACATGTACACTACTGAGATTAATGTGGATACACTCATGAGTCTTATGTGTAAGTCACTGAAACAAGCAGAGATTTCCGAGCTCTGAAGGTACTCTCTCTCTATCCTGTCTGGTCAATTTAAGATATTTACTTACACAATGTGTGATTTGTTTATAGTAAAATATCATTCTATAATCACTATAATCAGACATAAATCAATGTTCTTATAAAGTCAATCGTGGTATTTCTTTAAAGGTGCTAAATGTGGTGCATCATATAATTTCTTGCTTCTGTTTTTCGTTTATTCCTGTAGAAGGCAGAAAACTTCTTTTTCTTATGGTCGCCACATTGGATCATCCTTCTTCATCTTGCTCTGTCCTCTCCATCCCCCTCCATTACACCTGTATGTTTTCCTTCACCACATCCATACATCTAGTTCATTCATAAATCTGAAATCTTTGGCCTTCCTCCTCTTCTCTTCCTACCATATAGTTCCATCCTAAACATTTTTCTATAAATATAACATTCATTTCTCCTCTGCACATGCCCAAACCATCTCAGTCTGGCCTCTCTCACTTTATTCCCAAACACTCATACCAGTACTGAGCCTTTAACATATTAATTTTTTTAGTTCTGTCTATTCTTGTCCCTCCCAGAGAAAAAAAAAATTACAACATCTTCAATTACAACATTGTCTGCCACTTCTAGTTCCACCTCCCGTTTTTTTCCCGTCAGTGCTACAATCTCCAAACCATACAGCATGGCTGGCCTCACTTTGGTCGTTGTAGGGGACCAAGCAGTGTGGCACAAGGACACAAGATGTTTTTATTTAAGAGGCTTTATTTTATTGTCCAAAAACAATCAAAAATTTACAAAAAACAAAACCCTAAATTCTAGTCCTATAAAAGAGGTCAACCAAAAATATAACTAGACTTAAGACACACATCTAAAATGACATTAACGAACAAAAACTGACCTGCCACAAAGAAACAAAGGGGAACATATATACCAGCTTGACCAAACCAAAGAACACAAAATATAGTAAACAAAATACACAAACTTTCCACATAAATAAAACCTTACTTATTTTCCATCTGGTCTCTTGTACACACAGTATGTGTACTTTTCTCTACTTCATCATATCAGCCAAGTCCCAACTCTGATCTGATACTTAACCTTCCTCCTCTCTCTGACTCTGGATAAGTATATGAATATCTTCAATATTTAATAGATATTCATGAAATCGAATCGCACGTGAGCTTTTAGCCAACAAAAAAGGCAGCCATGGCTTAACAGTTGTAGAAGCGGATTTGGGATATAAAGGTTGCTGGTTCGATTCCTGAACCAGCAGGAAAAATGTGTGGTGGAGAGAGTGAGCTGCACCTTCCCTTTCTCTACCTTCATGGTTGAAGTGCCCTGTAGCAAAACACCTAACCACCAACTGCTCTCCAGGTGCCACAATGTGTGGCAGCCCACTGCTCTAAGTGTGTGTGTGTGTGTGTGTGTGTGTGTGTGTGTGTGTGTGTGCTCACTCTGGATGGGTTAAATGCAGAAGCTAAATTTCCCTTGCTTGAATAATACAGTATAGCAAAACAAAACAAAAAAAACAAGGCCGTGTACAACAGGACTGGGTGGAATAGCTCATTTATAATATCCACATTCACTGAACTGTGAGAAATATAGCAGTTTTAATACTTTATTTAAATTTTTAAAATATATTCAATATTATTTTCACACACAAAGAACACTGTCAACAAACCCAAAAAAACTGCAAACTGACAGCAACAACCGACACCAACAATTAATTTGGTGAAAGATTCAATTAGTTTTTCTTAAAATTTAAATACATTCTCATCATCAAACACTTTCAGTCCATATTTTGTAGCCTTTTAAGTATTTTTTTACACTTTTGATTTCAAGAGGAAAAGTCAATTAGCTTTCTCTTGATTCGGCAACCAGCTCTGGCATTTTGTTTTTCCTATACTCATGGAACACGAGCTTATATCCTGGTAGTAGAGGAGCGAATCAGAGTGCATGATTGCTCATATCCAGTAGGTGTGGATAAAATAAATCACTTTTCCCATAAGTGCAGAGTTGTCAAAAAAAAAAGGCTCTGGTAATAGAAAAGGTAAATAGGAAGGGTGGTCAAAAACTGCTTTACATTTCCCTGACAAAACTACTTCACTGAGAGCAACTCAGAACTTGGAATCTGTTTCCAGTTTGTTCTGGAAGGGAAGAAGAAAAGCAAAAAGCTAAGTACAGCTAAGTAAAAAGCATTCTCTTTAATAAAACTGAATTACAGTATTAATCTCATTACTGTACGCGCACACCTCGCATTTAAATAAGTTAGCCTCTTTACTTTGCTAAGGCCGGGTTAGACTGGCATCAATTTCAGTAATTAACATGATTGGCTAGGTAGAAAATTTACTTACTATAGCTCATGGTTATTTATTGGATAATTTACTTCTGACTGATTTATAATAATAAAAAATAAAAAAAAAATGTAGCATTTGTCATGTACAGTGCCCTCCACAATTATTGGCACTTCTTGTAAAGATTAGTGAAAAGGGTTAAAAAGAAATCCACCGTTTGGTGAGGACATCATTTAATTTAAATAAATTGATTCAAAGAAAATCAAGTACCACAATACAATACCACAGCACTGCTTGTTCTCCTCAACATTTTGTAAGGTTGGAGATTACAAAACATTATATCTGAGACCATTTCTCCAGGCTTCTAAGCGTCACTTGTGCGCTGTCCTCTTCAGCTCATTGTTTTCAGTTTTAATTTCAATTTTAGCATACTGAAGTAGCATTTTCCCCTCTACTCCTCGTTTCCAATATGTGAGGTAACAGATGTTTTGGATGTTTGCTTTTTTTACTTGTGCTGACTCCGGAACCCCGAACAACCTGCTAGATCATCGCAGTGCAACACAGACACACAAAGATTCACACTTACATTCACACCTACGGCTAATTGAGAATATCAAGTTAGCTAATGTGCATGTGGCAGCACAATGGTGTAGTGGTTAGTACGTTCGCCTCACAACAAGAAGGTCTTAACCATGAGCTGTGGGAGGAAACCGGATCACCCAGAGAACTGTGAAACTACATAGATCTATCTCCGCGGTCCGATATCCAATGTGGCCACCGCAGCTGCCATCTTGAATTTGCAGTTTGCTTTACGGGGCTATTTAAAGTGTATGTGTGTGTCCCTTCAGAGTGCAGGTGTCAGTGTGGGTGGGCCACAGTGGTTTAAGAACCGTCCTGGCTGGGGTTAATATCTATTTCCCATCTCTCCCCTGGGCCCCTCCACATGCTGTTGCTTTCCCCACATTTTAAAGCTCTTGCACACTGCGGCAACCCCTCACTTATGAAATAACAAGCACTCAAAGAGATCTAATGTGTTTTTAATTGTGTCTCTCCAGTCACAGGAAACAGAGAAGAGGAGTTGGAGAGAGGCAAGGGGGCTCTAGTGTGTTTCATATTACAATAGGAAACAAATGCCCTTGCCTCAAAAAAACAAATGTATGCACGGTAACCATACTGACACCAGGAGGACTGGAAAGAAAGAGTAGTGGGGGTTGTTGAATTGAACACACACACACACACACACACACACACACACACGCATACACACACATACACACATACACTTCAAAAGCATTCTGGCTTCGAAAAACCCGGAGATAGACTCTTGAGTTTACTGTGTTTCTATCTTCCCTTTTCCCTCTCTGTTTCTTTTCAACTTTAAAAAGAATGCTCTTGGACACAGCAGTAATAGCCTTTACTAATTACTTTATTGCTGCTAGAATAAAATATTACTGCAACGTAAAACACTAACACCGAATTATTAAACTATTATACATTCATGCAGTTTTTATGCTGTAGGAACTACATTTTAACCAGAGTTGGGAAATTAACCTTTAAATGTCAGTCAATTAATAGCATGAGTATTTGCTGGTAATTGGACATAAGTCTTCCAATTGTAGCATTTTCTCTGAGGTTAAAGACAGACATTTATAGGACTGAGTTCTGTCCGTTTGTCTGTCCTTTCCAATGTTTCCAGACATTTACTTGCCGCACGCTGCAGCTGGGGCTTGTAAACTTGGTATGCTGGCTCACTACTATGAGTGCTAGGCTGAGTTTGTGTGTGAGTGTCCTTGACCTACTTTTCAAGGTCACAGAGGCAAAATTGTATTTGGGTTTCTGGATATTTACTTGCCGCACGCTGAATTGGAGCTTCCAAACTTGCTATGCTTGTTCTATACTGGCATGTTATAAAACTGTTCTTTTGGCGGGAACGTCTGGATTTCCTGTGGTCTATTTTTTAACTTAACCATAGCCCTTTACCCTGAGTTTACACTGGGACATGATCTCTACTGCGCTCCACTATGATTCCCATGTTCTATCACGATCATAATATATTGTGATAATCAGTGTGATCATCACAAATCCAACAAATTCCATCAATGTCATCACGATTTGATCCCATGACCACCCACGCTCATCACAAGATCATGGACATCATGACCTAGTGTTAACTCAGGGTGACTGTTGAAGTGATCTATTTTTATGTCCAAATAAAGGAGCAGTAACATCTTGACTGATAAAAGACTGATAAAAACTTAATTTAGAAAATTATCTGGTGGTGAAATAATCTCGGTTGCTGCACTAGGTTTCATTATTCCGTGGAGGTGTACGTAGCTGTCAGTTTTGGACCCGATGAATTGATAATAGTTATACTGCACTTATCCTGAAGTTTTCAGTTTTGACTTGTAGATCACCTTTACACATCCGTTATTCATCAGTTTCCAGGCATTCCATGACAGTAGCTGTCACATCTCCAGTTCACCCGTTGCATGTCTGGTAGTTGTCCGACTGTGAGTCAGTTCCACTTGACGTCAATCGATGTGAACTGAAAAGTACAGGATGAGGAATGCAACAAAATACATGCCCAGTGCACAACAATTGTACAATTGCATGCACAAAACTTTCTACCAGGCTGAACGGACGCTGCCTGGCAAGAAACATGTTCGCTAAATGAGAAATGGATGCATACGAATAGATTAAAGATTTTCCTCTCCACGTCAGTTTAACACTACCTGGCAAGGTGTGACTGCCAAAGAAGCCAGTAAAGAGAGAGAGAGAGAGAGAGAGAGAGAGGCTTGCACATGTGCACCAGCACGAGAAATGTGGTGTGTGTGTGTTTAATTTGTGTGTGTCGTAGAGTAACGGGGTAATCACACTGGGGGTGCGATAGAAATGCGACTGATGCAAATAGTAATTCACAGCTGTCGCTTTGCAAATGTTCTGAAATTTGTCTCGCAACATTCACGGCATTGCATTTTGGTCACCTGGTTCATGAACTCATTGCAAAAAATTTCAGACGAAATTTGAAATTTCAGACAGAAATCCGCGAAAGTTGCAAAACGAGGCTGTGACGCGTAGTAGTCTCGGACAATCCGCACTTGTCATAAAGTTGGCTGGGACAGACTCTAGCCTCCCCATGACTTTTTATTAAAGGATAAACTGATTGGGAAAATGAAATAAAATTTAATTAAACAAAGGCTTGCAGAGCAAGAGGGCAAACAAAATGCATCAGCCAATGCTGGTTAAGTGTGGGTGGTGCATTTATGGAATTGGTGACATGTGGCGATGTTCATATTAAATCTAAGCAAAGCTGGATGGAACACAAATGTAGGTGCTGGACAAGTGTTAAGTGGGAAACAAGGGCAAACATTGGGTTAAGTGAATGTCAGTAGAGTTCACGAGTGCTTCTGAGTGTTCATCACAATAACACAAAGAGAGTGAGTGAGTGTGTATGGTTGTATGTGTTGGCCCTGCAGTGGCCTAGCAAGCTGTTCAGGGTATGCCCTGCATTTGCCCTGAGTTGGCTGAGATGGGCGCCAGCCTCCCCGCGACCCTAATTAGGATTAAGCGGCTTAGAAAATGAATGAATGGAAGAATGAATGAGTAATAATAATAAAAATAAATACTGACTTCAATAATAGTACATCTACAGGGGGACCATTTGCCTACTAATCACAAATATATTAAAGTATTTAAATAATATTCTAGAAATAAAAATAGTATTTTACTAGTCTTTTTCATAGCCCAGCTAAAACCTGTATTCTGGTAGTAAATTTATAGGAGTAAACTTATTTGGACATAGACCTCAAAAGATAATTAAGTATTGAAAAGAAGGGTGAGCATTTAACCACAAGCCTTTTGTTACCCATTTTAAATACCAATGAGATAATCCTTTTGCTCACAGCCAATCAGAATTCAGACTTAGTACCCATGTGTACTCTCTCAATCCCTCTGTCTCTTTCTCTCAAATGTAGTGAATTAGAGACTCCTCATTATCACTTGCACAATTACCCAACATAGTCAGCCTTGTGGCAGGTGCACTGACCTTGCAAAATCCAGAAAAGGGATCCAACCGACTCGACCTGAAAGACACTGACATTGTAAGCAGGTGGGGTAGACCACCAGCTCACTTTATTATATGAAACCAGTGGCCCACATTATGTAATTCTATTGACTTCAGTCTTTGAGGTGGTTTTCACAAGATACATAGAACTGCGTGTATAAAGGACAGCACCATGGCACACTGGATAACTCCGGCTCACAGTGAGAAAGTCCTAGGTTCGAGTCCCGGACTCAGCGATGGAGTTTCTGTGTGGAGTTTACATGTTCTCCTGGGTACAATGGTTTCCTCCCATAGTCTAAAAACATCCATAGCAGGCTAATTGTCTGTTTAAAATTGGCCCTAGGTTTGATTGTGAATCATTGTGTGTGTTAACCCGGTGATGAAATACTAACCTGCCTTCACCAAGAGTCAGCTGAGATAGGGTCTAGTCTCCCCGCAATGCGATTGGGATTAAATGTATGCATAATTCATTCTGAGGTAATTGACACACACACACACACACACACACACACAAACACCCTAAAGAATGACCACGCCAAACACAGACACACACATGGGCTA
>JAQMYF010000005.1:23060913-23078565 GCA_030014195.1 Neosilurus mollespiculum | reverse complement strand
TAGAAAAATTTTTAGATTCCTCCCTAATTTAATTTTACTATGTAAAGCTGCTTTGTGACAATGTCAGTTGTAAAAAGGACTATACAAATAAAACTGAATTGAATTGAATTGAATAGATAGGCATCAAATTTAGAGGCTGCATTAATTTTTTGTAGTCTACACAGCAGCAGACTGATCCATCAGATGGGTACCAAGACTACTTGGCTCCTCAAGTCACTATGTGACTTCTTGATTACCCCCATGTCAAGCATCAACCTGAGTTCATCCCAAACAAGGTACAGCCACACCGAGAGGATGCTCGATGTAGTGTTCTGTGAGGCCAGTGTGATATGGCAGACTCAAGATTACAGCTACAAGTTCTTCCTGCAACTGGGTAGCCTATGTTCTCTGGGACTGTTAGAGGTGATGCTGATGACACACAGTTGCATATTTCAGCAAAGCCAGATAATAGACATAAGCTTAATAAAATAAATAAATGTGTAAAAGACATTAGACACTGGGTGCTTGTTAACAATTTTGATAAGAGAAAAGTAATAAGCTTCGTGATTATGTAGTAACTTTGGAAGGTGTTTCAGTTTCATCATTGGATAAGATAAGAGATCTTTACTGTCAACTGTTGCATGAACAATGAAATTCAGTTGGGGGGTTGGGGGGTTGTTGTGTAGTTCCAATTACTTGCTCTGCCGTCCTCACCACCTGCTGCAGGGCCTTCCTGTCCTCTACAGTACAGCTGTTGAACCACACTGTACAGAAGTAGGTCAGGAGGCTCTCGGTGGCGGATCATGTGCAGCAGTAAAATATCTTGGTGTGATTATTGACCCCAGTCTTTCATTTGAAGCTTATGTAGATAATATTACTCTGATAGCCTACTTTCATCTCAGGAATATTGCTAAAATAAAAATATTATAACACTGCATAATGCAGAAAAACTTGTTCATGCTTTTGTTACCTTGATATTAGATTATTGCAATTAGTTACTGTCTGCATATTCTAATAGTTCCTTACTAGAACCAGAAAATATGGCCACATTATACCTATCTGATCCTATCTGAATTTTGCATATGAGTATAAAATATTATTATTGACCTATAAAGCACTGAATAGTCTCATATAGACCTGGAATCCAGCCATCTGCAATGAAATCAGCTGGCTGCTTTGTGGAGTGGCTGGGGAGCTGTTTAGCCAGTCAGAAGAAGTGATAACTAGCTATGACAAAGCATGGCTGGTTATTAGTGGCTAAAGTTAAATACATGTAAAGGATATATAATTAGGCTGCATACACAAAATTGCACATACTCTAAATATTGTAAAAACAAATCCTGTAATGAATTTATGCAATCATGTCATTTATTAAGATATTAATTGTGATTTGTCTGTATTAACAATCTCATATCAAATGGCCACACACAAACATGATGTAGGAATGTATACACATATTCAAAATTAACGTTAAATTTGTTTAAGTTTTTTTTTAACAACCGTTTCAAGACTTGGAGCAGGGACAAACCAGGTGCCTGAAGTTTCCTGATATAAATGACAGATGTAGAAATATATTTTTGTTATCTGTACTGTAGCTAAAATACTATAAGTAATATAACCTTGTATAGTTTTAGCAGGTAGCATATTACAAATTATTGCTTCATATTAAGTTATGACCGTTAGAGGGGCAATTTAAGAATTACTGTGTGTAATGTTGTAACACCTGCCTCCAGTGATGTCTCTTTACACACACTCCCTAACCATACATCCTCACTGAACTCTGACACTCCCTGGATCTCCTGAATATTGAAAACACCTGGACTGTTAATTGATCTGTGTATTTAAACCCTGGCTTCCTGATCCTCTTTGTCTTACTGAAACAGTGGTGTGCTTTTACTGGTTGTTATGTGATTCTGCTTTCTCTGACTTATGCTTGTTCTGCCTGGTTGACTCTTTTGCCTGATGTTTTTGGTTTATTTGCCCTGTATACTCACCTGTGATACCTGGTGCTGGACATTGTTTGAGCTGACTACTGATTATCTGGATTGTGCTTTGGTACCTTTGCTGTTTATCAATACACTCCATATTCTGCATTTGGATCTTTTGAGTCTCATCATTAGAAGTGTACATATTTAACCACATTCTTGGTAGTTTTATATACATTTGGAACTTTGAGAAGACATTTCCATGCCTCAAAGTTATTGAAATCTTCATACACCAGTCACAGAAGTTGATACTCTTGTTGAAACTCCAGAGGCTCTCCTGTTAGCAAGATTATCTGCTTGCCTTTATGCACAAAGATATTTAAAGCATAGATGGCATAGATATAAACACTAAACTGGCTGATGTTGCAGCAATCTTACTAGAGATTTCACTTGTTGGAGCAGGTTGAGACACTGCATTTAACACCCACTGGGTGTTCGTCCATGGTGTACAACAAGGCTAGTAGAGAGAAGGAGTTGCTTTCCTTCTCCATTCTAGATTCTATATACAAGCATAGCCTAGCCACTGCCCCAAACACACAACCTTTCATAATCACCCCTAGGGGTAATATAGAACAGCCAATTCACCTACTGTGCATATTTTTGGACTGTGGGAGGAAATGATCTGGCAGGCTGTTTAGGGGGTAACCCACTTCGCCCGGAGTTGGCTGGGATGGGCTCCAACCTCCCTGCAGGCCTAATAAAGGATATAGTGGTTTAGGAAATAAAATGAAATGAAACAAAGCCTCCCCTTATAATATTGTGTATAATAAGTATAAAATTGTGGAACATATGGCTAGGTTATATAGCTGATGATAGGCCAAGGATGGTAATAGGCAAAATAGGCTATCAGGAAAAACAGCATTGGAATGCTCAATGAGTTTGCAATCTCTTAGATGCCATGAAATGCATCGCTTCCAACATCTCATGCCTGGACCTGGTCATAAAACAATTATGCACAAGTAAAAAAGCAAACATCCAAAACATCTGTTACCTGACATATTGGAAACGAGGAGTAGAGGGGAAAATGCTACTTCAGTATGCTAAAATTAAAATTAAAACTGAAAACAATGAGCTGAAGAGGACAGCGCACAAGTGACGCTTAGAAGCCTGGATAAATGGTCTCAGATATAATGTTTTGTAATCTCCAACCTTACAAAATGTTAAGGAGAACAAGCAGTGCTGTGGTATTGTATTGTGGTACTTGATTTTCTTTGAATCAATTTATTTAAATTAAATGTTGCATTTTTAATAATTGTGGAGGGCATTGTACATAACAAATGCTAAATCTTTTTAAGCTTATAAATAAATTAAAATGTCCAATAAATAACCATGAGCTATAGTAAGTAAATTTTCTACCTAGCCAATCATGTTAGCTACTGAAATTGATGCCAGTCTAACCCGGCCTTAGCAAAGTAAAGAGGCTAACTTATTTAAATGCGAGGTGTGCGCGTACAGTAATGAGATTAATACTGTAATTCAGTTTTATTAAAGAGAATGCTTTTTACTTAGCTGTACTTAGCTTTTTGCTTTTCTTCTTTCCTTCCAGAACAGACTGGAAACAGATTCCAAGTTCTGAGTTGCTCTCGGTGGAGTAGTTTTTTTCAGGGAAATGTATTGCATTTCTTGACCACCCTTCCTATTTACCTTTTCTATAACCAGAGGCTTTTTCTTCACTCTGGGGAGCATATTGTGATTAATTATATCCACACCTACTGGATATGAGCATTCATGCACTCTGATTCGCTCCTCTACGAAAGCACATGCAAACTTTAAAAAAACACCTTAAGGAGCATCGGCCTCGAAACAAGGATCCACTTGCTGTGAGCCAGACTAAGCACAACGCCAACGTGCTGCCTTATTGCGATATACTGTAAGCTTGTCATATTTGTATTTCAAAATAGATCCACAGTATCATAGTAATTCCAATTAATTATTATTTTTTATTTTCAATAGACATAAGACTCTGATACATGACACCCCAGGCTTGCAGAGGTGGCAGGGATATACTTTATGGCCCAGATTGTGTACCTTTTTTAAATTTTACTTTCTGTATCTCATTCCAAAGTTTATGAAACAAAATAAATATATTAAAAGGATAATTCACACACAGTATATACAAAAATGACGATAAGTACAGAGGATTTTATTAATTGTATTCTTAAATGTCTCTCACACAATAGTGCAGAGTTTCTCTTTTTAATGTGAATGACATGTATTGAAAACATTTTGTTTCTTTCATTCATCTTTTTATTTGCATGCCACTGGGAAGCTGTGGACCAGCTGGGTTTGTTTAGATAAGTGAAAAGCAAAAGTAAAAAGTAAGCAACATTCATCATTTAAACAAAATACATTTTTTCAAACTCCATCTGTCTTGCAAAAGGAAGGGAATATCCTGTCACAAGAGTATCATCACAGCCAGTTAACTACAGATGGTCAGGTGCTTTGACGTCGTATGAACTCATGGTGTAGAGTAAATTTCAAATGAAATAAAATATAAATGTTAAATATTTGGTGGCACAATGGTGTAGTGGTTAGCACGTCCGCCTCACAGCAAGAAGGCCTGGGTTCGATTGCCAGGCTCGGTTGTTTCTGTGTGGAACCCTAATTAGGATTAAGTGGCTTAGAAAATTAATGAGTGAAAATGATAATGAATTAATGAGTGTGTCACAATATTCTCCGCAATACACTCTACACGATTATGAAAAGTCATTTTGCATAATATTCCATACTCCACAATATTTCCACTGTCTTTTTTTATGTTATTTAAAAATCAAATGTCTTTTGCTGAAACATGTCTTTTCTGGTTGTCCTCCCTAATATAATAGTTTTTTTTTTAAACATATGCACATTGCTTCAGTGAAATGTTTGATGAGGTTCAATAACCTCTAAAGAGGTTCTTGTTTGTTCCTGTGTCTGAAATCCCATGACAAAGCAGACAAGTAATTGCTGTCATTAGGCATATATTTAGAACAGAATAACTGACCAGTCATGTATTAGGAAATGTAGGAATCTCTCAGCAATCTAATAAGGGCAGAACAAGAGACATTTCCCCATTGTAAGCTCATTGGATTTGGTTTAATGTGTTAATAAATGCATGAGAGGCCCATAAGCTTGCAGTGGTAATTTATCACACAAGCTGGCAACAGTCCTCCAAAACCCTTTGTGCTTAATTGCCATCATTATGTATCATACTATACTAAACTTGTACTTTATATTCAGTAGATATAATTCACCATTGGGTGGCACACTGTATATCACGTCCACCTCACAGCAAGAAGGTCCTGGGTTTGAGTTCTGAGCTTGGAGAGGGTGGTTCTGTGTGGAGTTTTCATGTTCTCTGCGTGTTTGCGTGGATTTCCCTACATGTCTCCTACATACACATTAGGCCAACTGGCTGTTCCAAATTGCTCCTAGGCGTGGATGTGAGTGTGAATGGTTTTGTGTGTGTGTGTGTGTGTGTGTGTTGGCCCTGCGATGGTCTGGCAAGCTGTATCCCATTTTTGCCCAGATTCAGCTGAGATAAGCACCAGCCTTCTCGTGACATTATTACGATTTAAGAGGTACTACAAATGAATGAATAAATGAATTAATAAATAAATAGTTCACCACTGGTGTGTTAATTTCCTGTCCTCAGAATTTAAAACCTGCCTCCATGCATAGGCCTCCATGTAGAATATTGTAATTTTGTGCGAATGACGAAAGCCAGGATGCAGGTGCTGTCCTACAAAAAATGGCACCGAAAAAAAACAACAACTAAAAAAATATTCTGAGCTCCCACACTGAATAAATGATAGGATAATAGGGTGTAGTAAAGGCAGCCATTGTTTATCCAATCTCTTCACACGGCCTCTCTCTCTCTGTCTCTCTCTCTCTCTCTCTCTCTCTGTCTCTCTCTCTGTCTCTTTTTCTTTTTTTCCTCTCTTTGTGTGTGTGTGTGTGTGTGTGTGTGTGTGTGTGTGTGTGTGTTTAGCTTTGGTGGTCTCTGCTATCTGCCTGACCTCAGCCATGTGTTTTCACTTTCTCCTCTGATCTCGCCTCCGTGTCCAGCGGGGAATGAAATACAAATTGAATAGTAACCATTCACAGATGCTGTCTTCCTCACAGCCATTGTGTGTTTTCCTAAACCCATCCCTCTTTTGCTTAGCTCATTTTATCCTGATATAGCCACATATTTTAGTCTAATAAGGCATTAAAGAGCAGTTGTCACCATGGTACTTAGCAAAAATAGCGTAATCATTTTGTTGGTTTTGACAGCATTTTTAATTTCCCCCACTAATGCATAAGTTGCAGTGTGAGTTACTGTTTTTACTGTTTTTATTGCTGCCCAGTTTACAGTTTGATTAATTATTTATTTTATCAACAAAGTTGCCCATTTATGAATGACATTATCAACAGATTTCTTTTCTTCACTGCATGCAAAGCATACTACTTTGAGTATTCCAATTTTGGTCGTGATTTATAAATGGTGGACTTTTTATATTCACTTCAGGAACTGTTATTTTTTCCCTTTTGGCACCATACATCAATGCATGCAGTGCACTGTCAGTGAAAAACTTCACAATTGAGCAAAGGTACATTTTTATTTCTCACACTTTTCTCCAGCAAAGCACTTCACTTAAAGTGTATCTTATTCATCAAGGGACTAGTCAATGAACTACTGATGAGTAAAGCATAAGGCTATGTTTATAAGTGGTCTTTTGCAGATTTGTTCCCTTCTGGGCATGTGAAAACAGTGTGTAGCTACTTACCGACTAGCAGGATAATCATGGCATCAGCCTGTTTTCTTTGTTGTGTTCCAGCTTTCTGGCTTTCAGTACATTCAGTGTTGTTATTTTCTTTACCTCGTGCTCATTTTGCTTAGTTGTTATATGTAGCTTAGCTGGCTACATGGTATGCTAGTTTATTTGTTATTCAGTTCTGTTGGGTTGCCAGTCCACAATAAACTTCTCACCCAGCATATGTATCCTGTCTCCATTGCAATCACGGCAGGTAGACTTTGGCTTGTTTCCCTTCCCAACGAAGCTACTGAAGATCATGACTGACAGTGCAACTAGTTAATAGCAAACATGCAGGGCAATACATGATTTATTGCCAGAGTGTTGACCAATCAGAGTGCGCATACTGTCTTTGCCATATAGTAATAACACAAAACATGCAAACCATGCTTTTGTTATCTTTAGATTGAATTATGTGTTACTGTCTGTATGTTCTAAGAGGTGGATTAATAAGCCTTATTTAATCCAGAATGCATCAAAGGGATGGCTTTACTAGAACCACAAGATATGACCACATAACCCCTAACTTATCCACCCTGCACTAGCTCCCAATTAAATTTGGCATTGAGTATAATGTACTATTGAACTATAAAGCACTGACTGGTCTCATGCCACATTAATTTAGTTAATGTAATTAACTAACTAATTGACTAATTAAAATGTAACTAATTGACACCTCAAATAATGAAGACTACCACAGAGAGAAGAGCTTTCTTTTAAAAAGCCCCACAGTTATGTAACCAGTCCCGGTTTTGTTTAGGACTCAGACACAGTCTCTATGTTTAATTCTAGGATAAAAACTTGTGCATTTAGTAAAACATTTGGTTAATTAGCCTTTTATTAGGTAAAACAGCAGATTTGGTCACTCACTGGAGTGGCTGAGTGCCATATGTCAAAACTTGGGAAGTAATGGATTGCCTGTAACAACTTCACGTAATTTGGGTACAAAAAATGTAACTGTATTCTGTAACAGTAAAGAAAAAAGATGTTATCAGGTTCATTTTTTTTTAAGAAAAACAAGTATTAAGCCTGTTAGACAAAAAAATATGCAATCACCCAGTTTGTCTATGTTTAACAGTGTAACATTTGCTTTTATAAAACAATCATGCTTAGTCCACAATTAACATGATTTTTCAGTTGAATTTTTATTTAAAACAATAAAGCAATAATCTGTTTTAAGCCGGATCAACATATTCCTGGTTTCGCATCAGAACTTTATAAAAACTTAGATGCAGCACACATGGTTTTTTTTTAATTTTTTTAATTTTTTATTATTATTTTTTTTAATAGAAAAGTGAGGTGATTGTCAAAGCCCAAAAGCTTTTAAAGCTAAATATATGTAAAGTGACTGAAGCTATACATGCTCTCGAGATGGGTGGTTACAGAGCCCAAGCTATATGTCGAGGTGAGCCTGACTATATCTAGTCGATATCTCTCAGCCACGCGCACCAGCTCAGGCTCCTTCCCCGCCAGAGAGGTGACATTCCATGTCCCAAGAGCCAGAGTCAGTAGCCGAGGATTGGTCCAGCAGAACCCATGCCTTCGTCTGCCACCCACCTCACACTGTACCCGACCCCTATAACCCCTCCCACAGGTGGTGGGCCCATGGGAAGGTGGACCCATGTCTCCTTTTCGGGCTGGGACCGGCCGGGCTCCATGGACAGAAGCCCGACCATCAGGCACTTGCCTTTGAGCCCCTTCCCCCAGGCCTGGCTCCAGGGGGACCCCGGTAACCCGGGTCCAGGCAAGGAAAACTGAGTCCTTTCACTTTTTTCTCTCATCGACTCCCTCATTGTCCTGGGAGACTTCATTAAGCAGAAGAAGATGAAGAAGATGAAGGTTGGGGTAACTTTACCTTAGGAGAAACAGGATTAAACCGACTGGAGCCAGAGTAGCCCAGGAGGAACCTGCTGAGCTCTTGTACTGACCTCTCATTCCAAAGCTCCAGGGTAAGGAGAAAACATAACTAAGAATAGACAAGAAACAACGAACATGAGAGAATACAAAACAGTGACCCTAAGTAAATGGTCAGACTGTTTAAATAGGAAGTAAGTGAGCAGGACAGTCAATAGAAAATTCAGGAAATAATGAGAGATATTTATATTAAATGATAACAGCTGGACAGGTGAACAGTGGTAAAGTGGTTAGAATGAGCCATTTAGCATTAAAAACCTGATAGTTATCAAAATGTTTTTGATAATATGAAAATTAAGAGTCTTTAATACATGGCAACAACAGTATTCACAATCTGACTGGTCGATGCACGGTCAATAAACTTGGAATTTAGCTGTTAGCTAGCTGCAATGTGCACTATGATCGTAAAGGAGTCCTTAGCAGAAAGACTTTGAGCTGTCTTTAGTGAATATGCTACGACAGTGTGGTACACAACAACAATTTATTTGGTGTCTTTATTTTTCATTACATTAAGTTTACCTCTTGGGGAGCAGTTGCATTGGGCATGTCCATGTTTTTTTTTCTTTTTTCTTTCAACAGTTTTATTAGTTCTAACTGTTTTGCTTCGTACACAGTGTTACATTATTCAAAGTTTCATTGTTTGAGAAAAAAATCTTGCATTATTAGACCCTCAAAAAAAAAAAAGAAAAGAAAAAAAAAAACCTTTAAGTGAAGTGCTTTGACAGTGTGTAAATGAAACATGCCACTGACTGCTTCTGAAATTGTGAAATGTTTGATTCACTTTGATTGACTGCAGTGATAATGCATTGCATACACTGATATGCAGCTGGGATTAAAAATGTAACACTGCTTGAAGTGAATTAAAAAAGACTACTTATAAACCTTGAAAAAAAATCTTAGCCCTTGGACTTTTTGCATATACCTTCAGCTTGTTTTGAATTAAATACTGTAAATAAATTATTATACTATTAAATTATATTACAATAACTAAAACTATTATTAAACAGTTTTTATTTCATGTATGCATCCTAATCTTAATGACATTAATTAATCTTACAATGTGTTTACCTATACTTTGGCTGAGGGGAAAGGGCAACCTTTAATTTCTGTGTGTGTGTGTGTGTGTGTGTGTGTGTGTGTGTGTGTGTGCGTGTGTGTGTGTTTCACTGCTTCGGATAGTTTTAATACACCGACTTATTTCTCCTGATGGTATTAATAGATATATATAACTTACAGCTAATAACTATGTCAATGCTAATGCGGTCATGATTTGTGACACAATAAAATAAATGATAGAGAGTAACATATACAAATTTACATATACATGTGTATGTGTATGTATATATATATATATATATATATATATATATATATTTTTTTTTTTTTTTTATCATTTTATTCTTTCTTTTCTTGTGAATAAGTAATAGTTATGTTTTGTCAGTAATGTGCTGGAATTGTTTTTCGTTTTATTTTTAGTTTGTAAACTGTGTTTTATGATTAAGCTGTTTTTTGATGCATATTACTTGAGTTATATTTTGTTATATGTTTTGAAGTTTGAATTAATACATTTTACTAAAAGGTAGTTCTATGTCCTTTGTGATAAGGCTGTGCCAGTGCTGTGGTGCCGTGTGAGAGTGGCTGAGGGGAGAGTGGAGGGAAAGCTACTTGTTTTTGACCACAACAATCTCGGTGTCCTCCTCATTTGCTTCAAAGCGAAAACACAACGCAGTGAACACAACTGGGGGTGGGGAGCACGCCAACGAAGAGGGTTATATCTTTGGTGCCGTGACCCAGATCGTTGTTTTTTTTTACATCAACTGAAGTAAGCTTTCAGATTTTTGTCTGAAAAAAAAGAAACTCCGGTATTTCACTTTTATTCATCTTAAAGTGGTAGTGTTAAACATGGTGTTAATTGTTAATTGATTGAACTTAGTTCTTTGAAGTGTTTTTTCTTTTCCTTTTCATGCTCTCTTTTCTATTTTGAACATTGATATTGCGCTATAGCTGTTCCTATGTTGTTTGAGTAACAAATATGAATTGCTGTTATATTTAGAGTTTGTATTAATTTAAATTTCCATACAGCTGATAAGTATTGAATGGTGATTGAGTAACACTTAGCACTAAGTTTTCTTAGGTGGAAGATTCTATTTACTTAAGATATTAAACACACCTTCGCTAAAATAGGCTAAATGTGACTACATTTCATAGCTATGCCTTTGCATACACACAGTACATTCTCCATTTCATAAACACTGTGGGTTGCATATCTCAAATAGGGTCACGGTAGTGGAAGACAAAATGCAGGAACTCTCTGACAATACTCAGCATCGACCATCTCCCTGTCCCCAAATACCTTTAATGCAGCTCCTTAAGGCCACCCCGTTGTTGTCAGTAAAGAACGACAAAATCCCACTGTGTGAAATAAGCATGCCTGATAATTTGAATACTGAGACCTGGTCCCAGCCAGATGTTAGCCTTAAACAGTCTGCCTGGCCTAAGTCAACCTAGGTGGCAGTACACACACAGTTGGGCACTTGTTCAAAAGCCCATGCACAACAGCCCTCAGACTATTTCCAGGTCCCAGATAATACCCCCTGCGGATTTCCAGCCACCATGCACATGCTTCACCAAATGGGCCAGGTAGAGTGCCGCCTGATCTGCCCTTTTACCCAACTGGCCGATACCCACCTCCACAATTGGCTATGCCAGCTAAACCCTATACCCCAAATTATCCTGATGTGTTCTCATTTCCAAATGTTCAGGCCTCTCAATCCTCATGCTATGGTGTACCAAATGCTATTCACTCAATGTCTAACTCATTCCAAGCCCCTCCTGTTGTGACTGAAACCAGTTATCCTTACCAAACAGACCTTATCCAAGTTCACCCGGTTCCCAATGCTCAACAGCAAACTCCACATCCAAATAGTGGAATGGTGCCCGCTTCTGCAACTTATGTGTATGGTCCTATGAGAGTGCCTCTGTATTATGGTCTGTATATGCATGCACACCAACCCAGTTTCACACAGACACAGCAAGTACAAATTGTGCAAATATTTAGTGGTGGTCCTGATTGCAGGACCCTGACTGAAGACTGGATACGAGGCAGTGTCTCCTAGATGCGGGGGTACTGCCTGGAAAGCTGGTCTTGAATCTCCCTCCAAATGATCAAAATCCAGCAGATCTTTTGAAGAACTAAGGGCTGAGTATAGTGATATGCAGACATCTCTTGACCCATTAGCTGATTTTTATGAAAGGTACCAGCGCACTGGCGAATCTGCATGTTCTTATGCTATTGCATTTCAGTGCTATTGAAGAGGCTTAGCATGGAGGCAGGCCTTTTCCAGACAGAGACTCCAAACTGACTTGTCAGTTCATGAGAGGTTTGGGGGATGAGGAGGTCTATCACAGACTGGCACCAATGCAGCCTAGATTTCTAAGTTTTCATGAACTTCAAGCAGAACTGCGTATATGTGCTTGTGAGACAAAGAAGTTTCAGACACAGCTGAAAGCCAAAAAGACATATGCCCAAGACCAATTCATGACTGCCAGGGGTAACCATAATAGGGAAGACCAGAGCATAGAGAAAGTGAACAGACAGAACTCTGATTTAATGGAGCTAACTGAATTGGTGAAGAAACTGGTGAGCAGACAAGAGGATCAGAAAAGTAGAGTGATGCAGTTGAGGCTAGAGTTAGAGCATTCCCATGGATGGTGCTGCCTCCAGCTCAGAGGTCCCAAGGTGACACTGATACTAGGAGGGTAGTGTGCTACCAGTGCAGGGAAACAGGACACATTGCACTCTCTATGTTGTACGGTAATGACCGATGAAGCACTCCAAGCTGCAAATGCTACAGAGACCAGGCAGGATTTAAATATGTAATGCCTGTGGTTATCATGGAGAGGGTTTACTTAAATGTTCCTGTTTTCATGATCCCTGTAACAGAGTGCCAGTCCAAAGTTCCATTGCTGATTGGGACAAATGTGATACGCGTATCTAAAAATGACCTTCAGGCGACATATGGCCAGAAATAACTGGCGGAAGTGAAAGGGCTTATCCTGAGTGGCATTCTGCATTCATAGCAATAAGTAAAAGAGAACCTGGGGGAGCTAAGGGCACAGTGGGATGAGTTAAGTATGCTATCCACAAAGTAACAATCACTGCTGGTAAGGAGCAGAATATTATTGGCAGAGTTATGGGTGGACCAAAAAGAACACAGTACACAATTCTGGTGGAGAGTGAGCCCTCTAGGAAACTACCACAAGGCCTTTTAGTTGCAAAGTTGCTCGCAGATGTGAACAAAGGGTGTGTTCCTGTCTGCCTTTTGAATCTGTCTAAGAAGGATGTGACAGTCAATCCCAAGATGCTGCTGACAGATGCTTTCCTGGTCCAAAATATTGTTGAAGTGGGAGAACAGTGCCATACTCCGGGGAAAAAAAACAGTTCATGTGTCCGAGCCAGTGCGAAAGTTCAATGTCCTTTCAAAGTCAGCAACAGACTACCAGTGCTGAGTCTGATCAAAGTGTAACATGTGGAGTTGATCTAAGTAGTGCAGTAGTGGAAGGGGAGAGGTACCTGACATTGCTCAAGGAATTCTTGAAGAGGTACGCAGATGTCTTCTTCAAACACCCCATGGACTATGGTCGCACCACCACTGTGCAACATGAGATTCCGTTAGTGGACCCAAAACCTTTTCGCCTTCCTTATCATAAAATACCCCCAGTACTAAGTACTAAGAGGTACGGAAACCCATTTCAGAGATGGAAGAAGCTGAAGTCATACGTCCCTGCAAAAGCCCATATGCATCCCCTATTGTGGTGGTAAAAAAAATGGCTGTCTGAGGATCTGTGTGGACTACAGGAAATTGAATTCTTGCACTATCTGAAATGTGTTTCCTCTTCCAAGAATAGAAGATGCATTGGAGGCACTGGGGCAGGCAAGGTTCTTTCACCTGTTGACCTCATGTCAGCACCCCAACAGGGTTATATGAGGTCAGTAGAATGCCGTTTGGTCTGCAGAACACCCCATCAACATTTCAAAGGCTGAAGACGTGTTGTTTTGGTGACAAATTTTCAAAGCCTCCTGATCTATCTTCTTGACATAATAATCTTCTGTAAGACAACTGAAGACCATCTTGAGCGGTTAGTAGTGTTCAGTCGACTCTGCAAACATGGTTTAAAGCTGAAACACCAAAAGTGCAGTCTGCTGAGAAAAGAGGTTCAGTACCTGGGTCGCGTGGTGTCTGCCAATGATATTTATACTGATCCTGAGAAGATAAGTATTGTCGGTCTGGAAGCAGCCATCAAATGGAGAAGAGTTGGCATTTGTGGGCTTTACGGGGTACTACAGACGGTTTATCAAGGAATATGCAACCTTGGTGGCCCCTTTGTACAGACTTACCTCTGGTGACCCAAGGAAAAAGAAAAGAGGAGGGAAAGTAAATTATGGGGCGCCAAGCTGTTTGAGTGGGCTGAAGAATGTGAGAGGACATTGGAGGCATTGAGGAAGAAACTAACTACAGCACCAGTTCTAGGTAATCCCAACAATAGCTTGCCATTCATACTGTAGACTGATGCTTCTGGCAAGGGTCTTGAAGGGGTTCTGGCACAAGTTCAAGATAGGGAGAAAAAGGTGCTGGCTTATGTTTATTCTAAAGTGGGCAGTTACAGACAAGTTTACTGTGCTGACGGATAACAACCCCTTAAATATGTGATGAGCACCGCAAAGGACTGGCCATGTTTGATTTTGACATTGAGTATAGGTGAGGGAAGTCCCACTCAAATGCTGATCCACTCTTGAGGATGTCGAGGCAAGAAGTTACAGAAAGGCTTTAGTCATGTCCACTGTGGATCTCCTCGACTACACAGAACCAGTTTAGCAGGGAAGGCTCGGGAGGAAGGGAAGCAGATTCTGGTGAGCAAGTTGGAACTGATGTGCTGCCTCCCATAACGAAGTCAGAGATCATGGGGTGTCAAAAAGATGATGGTAAAAATGTGCTATGTTAATGGGAAACACAAGCTGGTTTACAAGTGGGAATCACACCCATATGTTGTGGTAAAAAAACAGCCAGGTATTCCAGTGTATGTGGTTCGCTCGGAAGATGGTGAAAGGGGAAGAGTTGTCCATTGCAATCTTCTAGCCCAGTGTATGTTTTTCCCAGTGGGCTCCAGGCACCTCGCTGGTGATTAATCTGACTTGGAAGAAATGCCTGGAATGGTCTCACTTGATGGTGGTGGAAGCAAGTGTGCAGGGAGGAAGTGCCTCAAGTACACATTTGGAATTACCAGATGTGGTGGGTGATGAATTTGAACTAGATAAGTCAGAGTGAAGAGTCTGTGAGAGAAGAAGGACTGCAAAATGAGCAGACACAGCAGGAAGTTCTAAATCCTGACTGTCAAAGGAAAAGATATCCTGAACGCAAAAGGCGCCCAGCAAATAGACTATCCTTGGACATTCATGTCGTAAGAATGGAAAGCGACCAGGCAAGAGTAGAGAGAGAGGAAGGTGTGGGAGAAAGCTGAGGCAAAGAAAGCCTGCCTTAGCAGCGCATTCAGTCAATTACACTCTATACACACACTTAATGGGTGATTAAGGTTTAGAGTTACTTGATTGAATTCAGATTTAACCCAAGTGATGACTGGGACGACATCCTTTAAGAAGAGGGTGAATGTAGGGGTAGTGTAATGTATTCTCTCTGCCAGACCTCTGGGGGGGTGGCTTCATGAGTTGCGTCATATTAGGAGTGTGCCCTTTTTGCCAATTTGGAGCTGCTTACCTGTAGTTCTATGTCCTTTGTGATAAGGTAAGCAGGGTTTTCACTCTGCTCCAGTTGAATTAGTTTTATTTGTTTAGTTATATTAGCCATCCTAATGTATGAAATATATTAGTGATTGGAGTGTAAATAATTAGTATGTAGTGTTATTTTTGATGCATGTTTTTGTTTTCACTGTGGCCCAGCAAGTTTTGTGTAAGTCAAGATGGTGTGTTTTAGGTTTATTTGTGTATTTTATCTTTTTATTCTTTCTATTCTTGTGAATAAGTAATAGTTATGTTGTGTCACTAATGTGCTGGAATTAGTTTTTGTTTTCTTTTTAATTTATAAACCGTGTTTTACGATTAAGCTGTTGTTTGATGCATATTACTTGAGTTGTATTTTATGTGACTTGAAATTTGCATTAGGTCTTTTTACTAAAAGGTAGTTCTATGTCCTTTGTGAAGGCTATGGCTGTGCTGTGGTGCTGTGTGAGAGTGGCTGAGGGGAGAGTAGAGAGAAAGAGCCTAATAAAGGAAAGCTACTCAGTTTTGACCACAACAATCTCGGTGTCCTCATTCGCTTCAAAGAAAACACAACACAGAGAGCACGACTTGGGGGGAGCATGCCAATGAAGAGGGTTACATATGTGTGTGTGTTGGTGGGTGGGTGTGTCTCATCATATTACACAGCCATGGTATTTACTACCTATGAAATCTTCTATCATCCTAGTTATTATCCAGTTTATCAGGCATGGCGTTTACATCTAGAGTGAAACAGTTTTACATTAAGTTTTACATTTATCAGGAAAAAAAAAAAACTTGTTAAAGATATGTCTAATTACCATTAAATATAGTATATGATCTATATATGATCTCATAAGATGTTGGGTATAAAAAAAGATAAGATCCTACTATAAAATATTTTAAATGTATACATGCCATATTTTTTGTTATAAAAGTTCTGAACATTATTTAATCAGTATTAGAACTTAAATAAAAATGTATTCAACTTAGATAAAAATAAAACTTTGCTACTAATTACACAGTTGAGGTCATTCGCATAACAAAGACATATAAATATACAATAAATATTTTATTTGATTTCTGAGTATGAAAAAATGACAAACGCTTTGCTTATTCACACCTGAAATTAGTCATGTGACAATTTTTCGTTAACAGTAATGGCGATGACGGGAAAGTGAGGTAGGCCAGCTGGCCCCAGAGAATTTACTGAACAAGAAAGGAAAGAGAGAAATAGAGAAAAGATTTTGATTAGAGAGCATTTTGCGAGATGGAACAGAGTGAAAGGCTAAACTTGATGTTTATATATAAAGTTGCAGGGCTCCTATTTATATATAAAGTTGCAGGGCTCTTATTTCACAGCTGTGTATAGTGTCTTTTCACATGCTTGTTTGCAGTCCAGAGTAATAAGATTGTTACGCAAAAATGTTGACTTTATTTTGAATGTGTGATCTTTTTATCCAAAGTTATTTCTGAGTTAAGAAATCGGTTAGCATGCAACATATACTTGCAGTTGTAACATGTACGATAATATAATACACCCCCCCAAACCCCCATAAAAACAGTCACTGCTATTCTCTTTATGAAGTGTTTTCAAAACCCAACTTTATTTGCCTGCTAGTGCAATTGTTAATTCCTTGATACCTTGAGCTCCTCCAGCCACGACACTGCACCTTCCCCTTCCGGTTAGCAGCCTTTCTACCAAGACTTTCACGGTGTCATCCCAGATTGACGCTTTCCAGATAGACGCTAGGGGGCCATATAGTAGTGGCAAATAAGTAGCAATTATAATAGATCATGCTTTTATATGTCTTTTCTGAATTAATTATAGAACAATAAATTGCAATTCTGATTATGTACGGCCATAAAATATTGAACAATAAAGTGAAATTCTGAGCGCTCGTTATTCGACTTGACAAGTTGTGCGTCGCTCGGACGAACTGATACATATGAATACTTGCCATATTTTATACTACCCATATTTTTTGCTGATTCGCTGAGAGGACGACTAATTATAGAATTTGCAGATCATATTACTCATCCTAAACATTTTTTAATTGCCAAGGGCGAGTGTGAAATTCCATCCCTGCAAATGAATAACACATTTGTGGCTTCCTCCTTGTTTATCTTCTTGTACATGGCTTCTAATATACCCAGTATAGGCATATAATTATATATATATATATATATATATATAATTAGCATCTATCTGTGAACTGTCGATTTG
>JAQMYF010000005.1:23019560-23029862 GCA_030014195.1 Neosilurus mollespiculum | reverse complement strand
TGTGTGTGTGTGTGTGTGTGTATATATATATATATATATATATATATATATATATATATATATACACACACACACATATACATATATATAGGCCTAAGTCTGTGTATAATAGTAGTTAATTACTTCTTACAGCTTAAAATTTCTCATAAGAAGCAAAATATTACACAATTCAATTATCATGTATTTAAAAAGAAAATATAAAAAAATCCATCTTGACCACTTTTCTTAGTGTCATGCTTAGGGAGCGGTCCACACAATAGACATGGTTGTAATGCTTTGGGACTAGTAATATGGCGGCCGGCCTGGGTTGGCTGGCTTCATTTCTGAGCATGCTGATAGGCTGAGTGCTTAATCCAGTTATTTTTAGATTGGTCTTTCCAACCTACTCTTCTTCCGTTCCACTCTGTAGCCACCAGGCTTGTTTGTATAATAAGAATATATTTCGCAAACACTACACCCGGTACATACAGTGGTGTGAAAAAGTCTTTGCCCCCTTCCTGATTTCTTACTTTTTGCATGTTTGTCACACTTAAATGTTTCAGATCATCAAACAAATTTAAATATTAAAGACAACACAAGTAAACACAAAATGTAATTTTTAAATGAAGGTTTTTATTATTAAGGGAGAAGACACTGTATATGCCTTCTAGTTCTTATGTGTATGTAAGTAAGTGTGTGTATATTGTTGTCCACAGAATTTGCAGTAGCCTGCTCATTCTTATTCTCAGTGTGTGCGCAGCAGCGGTGAAGCACAATAAAATATAATATAATTTCATCAACAATTTATATTCAAGAAAGTGATCATTAAAGCTGAGTTTTTTCAACATAATTATCACCAGTATTATGTGTGTTTGGTCTCTTATCAACCCTTTGCAGTGTACTGTCTGGCTTGGTAACGTAACTGCATGTGTAGCACCTTCAGAGAAATACTATTTTTCATTATGCTATAGGACAGGGATGTCCAGTCTTATCCGCAAAGGGCTGGTGTGAGTGCAGGTTTTCACATCAACCAAGCAGTAGCCACACCTTCCACCTGTTTCAATCACTGATTTAAGAAAAAAACCCAAACGTTCGTGTTTCAAATTTGAAGCCAGGTGGCAGCCATCTTGGTGAGACCACCTTGCATTAAGATCTCAAAGTGGAGTTGTTGAAAGTCAACACACCTCGAAAACCCTGAAAGTTTTACTGCTGATGGTCAGAATAACTTAAATTCACATAACCTTTCCACTAATGTCACTGATATTTATAATTTATTAAAAAACAAAGCTCTGCATAGCTGAAATTTTTGGGGGGGGGGTTTAAAAAGTAAATGTACACACCCAACCCCCCTTTCCAAATAATTCTAATCCAAGAAATATTCATTACAGTTCTCATAAGATTAATCAGAATCAATACTTTCCCAGAGGAAATTGAAATTTGCTTACTCTCTGTGAAATTTTAGCCGTTTCACTTCAAATCTTCAAGAAATATTAAATAAAATCAACAGGTCTTAATTAAAACGCACACAAACACGGGATAGTGTTAGGGTTATGAAAATAAGGCAACATCATATATTCAGTATTTACTAATGCCGGGCTGCAGCCCCTTTAGTACATTCCAGGAGTGCGCTGAACTTCTAGGTTCAAACCTCAGACACAGTCATAGAGGCAACACAGAGCATGAACTTGTTAAATGGATAGTTATAAAAACTAAACAGGTGATAAAAACAACCGCAGATTTCAGCTAGAGAAAGGCGATGAATAAAACATTAACCTTTCCTACTTTTGCTCCAGGTTTAATTTGGGGAAACGCTCCTTTCCTCCTTAAAGGAGCCACGCGTCTTATAACACCGGCCTTGGACTAATATCAGTAGAGATATCTATCTGGGGCTCCACATTTCAGCAGTGCCTAAATCTTAATTAGGGGTCCAGACCTTGGGCTGAGAACCCTATTGTTTTCACATGTTGCACAGCCCAAAATGCTGTGCTTTTAAAAAATGTATATAGCACATGGTTAAAGATCACCGCAGAGACTGCAGTGACAAAAACTTTCACATGTCATCCTACAGGGGCACTAGAGTGAAAAAAGAAATAAATAAAAAAAGAACGTATGTTGCACATTAAAAAAAGCATTTTGACGTGTTCACTGGACTAAACAGAATGAGGTGATGTAGGTCACATCCATTTTCGCCTAGAATTAATTTCACAAAAAAAAAAATAATAACAATAATAATTAATCACAAAATATGCAAAACATAGTTTTTTGAACACGGAGAGATTTGCCCAGTCTGCATGGACTTTGGATATAGAATGTTCAGTAACATTACAAAATGTTATAAAAATTATTTTTAGTTATTCACAAATGCGCTAATTATGAAGAACACATTTTTACAGCTAGCATGACAGTTACAAAGATTTGCATATCTTGGCCATATTAAATGCTTTTAAAAATGAAACTTGTCAGTTGTTTGTGATGACGGTCTCTGTTGTTGTTGTTTTGTCAGCCACTGTTGGTGCTATAAATAAAACAAGTCTACATATCAAGTGGTTCATCTGATTTATACGAAACTTGGTGGGTACATTCAAAGTGGCCATGGCCTGTTAAGCTAACTATTACAGTGTTTAGATTTCACCAGTTACTCAATCAATACAATTAAATTTACAGCGTAGACCAACGATGTTTTATAGTCCTCAAATACAAAAAAATACACACGTGCACCACCGGGCCATTGGGAGGGACTTGCGCAAATGGACTTGGACCCCGTTTATTACTGCTTTAAGTTCTAGTATAATTTATTTTGTCTTCATGCATGATGTTTTTCATGTTACTGCACAGCTATCAGAAAAAATGTATTCCAAGAATAGAGAAAGAATGACTAAACATTTTGAACTTAATACTGTGAATAAGCTGTGTACTAGATAACGTGCAGTTAATGTGCCTTTGAAAAAGTTAGTCGTTGGGAGGGCGGGAATATAATAACTACTACATTGTTGCGGAAGGGAACGAAAGAATGGAAAAAATATAAATTACGTTATCGATAAGAGAAAAAATGGAAAATGTTATGGTTTGGCCTACATGCCAAGAGAAAAATTCTACTGTGCGATTTGCAAGTAGGAACTTTGTCACAGCAACTTGTCATGCATGCGTATGTTGAAGGTTTCCAAGTCCTTGGGGATCATCAAGATCCTGATGGAGCTGAGACAAGAATGATCCAGTGAGTTGAGTATGTCCAGCCTCTTTGATGCTTCTCAGAGTCGGAATGTTGGTAGGAACCTATGTAAAAAGTAAATAATAATAGCTGCTGTTTTGTATTGGTCAGATAGGTAAACAATCATTGTGTTTTAATGCATTACATCAAATCAAAGAGTTTAATCAGCAGATGTGCATATTTAGCACACTTGTTGCTTGATGTGCAGAAAGTTGACGTGTGCATTTTGAAAGTGTTTGGACAGGTATACAGCTTGGGGAAAAACATTGGCCTGGAGGTAAACAGCTGCCAAAAATCTGTACGTGGCGATTCCTTTTGTCCCTTAATGACATCATCTGCCTTTTTTTCCCAAGGCTTCAAGGACTGTGCTTAGGCTCCTCTAAAGGGTCTCAGTGGGCTTATGCTGTATAGCTTTCATTTCCTGGAATTACTGCAGGTAATGATTGTTTGTGAATAGCCAATGGTAGCTACAATACTTTTAAATTACTGTTCCACTACTCTAGTTGGGACACTGAATACACAGAGGCAGGTGGTTAGTTTACAATGTTTGTTCACTTTGAATTTTTCCTTTGCAGTCGGCTGATTTATTCTCCTGTAGTCTCACTTTGAGACACAAAAAATAATTTAACCATTCATTCTACACTATAGTCACACAGATACATGACCACCTGCAGCTCATTCTCTCTAGTTATTTCTCTGGTTACTGGCCTTTCTTCTGTAAGCACACGGTGATATAAAAAAAAAAAAAAAGCTGCTCTTAATTACACTTGGGTGAAATTCATCATGTTATCTGTTGGCTCTACCTGAGTCATTTATATTTTACGTTTATGGCATTTAGTAGATGTCCTTATGTAAAAATCTTACAGATATCATTTTTATAAAACCACATGAGGGTTAAGGGCCTTTCTTAAGGGCCCAACATTGGCAGCTTGGTAGTACTTGAAGCACCGACCTTTGGATCAGTAAGCCAAAGCCTTAACCAGTGAGCAACCACTGGCACACACTGCCTCCTCTCCATTTGCATGCTTGATTATGGCATTACTGCCACGTACTATTAACTTTATTTTCTAATCACTGATGCTCAGGATGCTCAGGCAGTAAATGCTGCCTTTAGTGTTGGGGTACAAGTTGCCCTGTTTCTGAAATAAATTTAAAATAAAATGAAATAAATAAAATCATTAAAATAAATTTCTAAAAGGTTGTCTCGGAAAGTTTTCATGTGTCTCATCATTCGAAGAATCCTTGCAGGAAAATTACAATCTGTGGGCAGCACAAGCCACAATCACAGTCTAATCTTTTAAAAAGAAAATCCTCAAGGTCTGCAGTAAAATTAGTACTGGGAAACTCGTTTTGTGAAAACATTTTTCAACAGTGTTTTTTCCAGTAGAAAAATGTGTGCTTTTTGTTGACTTTAATATGCATAAAATAAAACAAGGCTTATAAGCATGCTGTGACCTGGAGGCACTGATAAATATTAACCAACTTGAGTGTAGGATCTTAGGCCACGCTAAAGATATTAAGTAATTTTATCTTTAGGCAGTTTGAAAGACTGTATTTTGAAACCTTCCCTCTCTGAGTTAAACACTTTTTGGTCTTATCTTACCCAAACAGTTCTTCCGCTGAGCTTTAAAACATCAAACAACATATTTGATTAATAAAAGCAGGTGAGTAGCTTGGTAAATAGTCAAGTCATCACCTATGGCTATTTCATGAAAAAAAAAAAAAAAAAAGGTATATTGTATAACCTGCACAAAGTATATTGTTAATTTGTTGATTTATTTATTAATTTATTTTTTGAGTATATGAAAATTGTGCTACATCATTTGAATGTAAAATTAGTAAGATAGTAGCTAGTCTGCTTTGATGATTAAACAGTGATTTTTAAGAAAAAAAACTACAAATATAGTTCATAGGACTTCACTTACCAAAGATTACCGGAACATGCAGAATATATTTTTCTTAGTTGCTAAGGGTGTTACAAGAGGCATAACTTGAGGCTCACCAGGTATTTATATGAAAAAAAAGTTCTTAGGGTCATTTTTTGTCTAATAATTTACTCTCAGTGAAAATTGGATGTCCAATATCACAATATCCTTTTAAATTATGAATTTTCAATTAGTTTGACTTTTAAAATGGTCTCAGTTGGTTTAGCCTGTTCTGAAGTTAGTTTACGTGAAGGTTTTTTATTTTGTTTTTTGTTTTGCAAATTCCCACCACCAGCCATCCCATTTAAAAATTAAATGAACATATGGGCTTTGACAAAAAAAGAAAAAGGCTTCAGAACGTAACATGAGGGTAACATATTACAGTTTTTTAATAAAAAAGGTGTCGCACATTTTTATCTTTTTGATTTTTGCATAGCATGAATGAACTTCAAACCATATGAATGGTGAATGAAAAATTAATACTAAATTTGTATAGAGCACAATTACAAATATATTTTTTAAACTCATTCTTAGACTTTATTAGCAGAATTTGATTCCCAAACTTTAATATACATGTAGCAAAATAACACAATTAAAATTAAGAATTTAATTTGAGGGTGGGAGCATGCACTGAATGCTTTGGCTTTTTTTATGTGCTTAGAACTTCATAATGCCTGAAGTTCGGGATTTATCAGATGCCCTACTGGAGATGATTATGGATCCTATCACTGGTGTAGGTGTTGTCGCCTCAAGAAACAGAGCACCCACTGGCTATGAAGTGGTAAGTCTCCTCATATATGATGATTATTAAACAGTGAAACCTTTCTATTAATCCAGCAATACTGCTTGCTTGGAATAAATAAATTGACATTTTTTTCAGAAATATACTTCATGGTTACTGGTTGGGTGAAGATATTCATTATCAAACAACTGTGTTTGCGCTTTTTAAATCATGCATCAATGACAACAGAAACGAACCCAATGACTCTGTTCAAAAGATTACATACCCTGGAGGTTTTGGCCTGATATCGTACCCACAAATTGACACACACGGCTTTAAATGGCTACTAAAGGTAACCATCCTCACGTGTAATCTGTTTGCTTGTAATCAGTGTGTGTATATAAAAAGTCATTGAGTTTCTGTGCTCCTGACAGACCCCTACATTTTTCAGCCAGTGCTACACCGAAGTTGCTGGATTCCAAGCCATAGGAGAAAAAAGAATAATCAAATGATCCGTGGGAGTAGGTGGTTGCACTTTATAAAACAGGAAAATTATATAAAAGAATATCCAAGAAATTGAGAATGCCAATGAGTAGTGTTCAGACTTTTAATTAAGAAATGGAAAATGAGGGATTCTGCTGAAACCCAGATAAACCAACAAAATATTAAGCCACAACTGCCAGCAAAATTGTTCAGGGTGCAAAGAAAAACCCACAAAAAACATGCATAACAGCCTAAACATTTTGAGGAACTGGAGGCTTTTTACCAAGAAGAATGGGCAGTTTTACCATCTGAGAAAATAAAGTGCCTCATCCACAGCTACCACAGAACTTCAAGCTGTCATTGATGTTAAATGGGACAATGATGCCTCTTGTACATTGTCTTATTACCTTTTGGGAGAAGGCTGTGTCATTTCCAGTTAAACAAAAGCAAACTTGCTGGTTAAATAAAAGTAACTTTGTCAAAATTTGACAGCGGTATAAAAAATTTTGGGCTTGACTGTATATGTTTGTATTTATAACCCCGTTTATGTCCACCCCTCACGATAGCTGAAAATTTGCGATATAGCAAGACCACACCAAAAATCGTCTTTTTCATAGATTAATCCGTAAAGTATACAACTTTGATACTGTAAGCAAAAAAACAACAACAGATGATCAAAATATGCACATTTCCTTATGTGTAAAGCCCCATCACATATTAACTATTTGCATAACTCCTGCTACATTTGACAAATTTCTCTGAACCTGTGGCTCCGGAGCCGCATGTGGCTCTTTCATCCCTCTGCTGTAGCTCCTGTGGCTTATGTTGCCGCCAGACAAGTGACTCATTTTGACCCTCTGGTAAGCTTGCAATGAATAAATTCAAGAAGAGAAAAGTTTCTGATGAAAGAACGTTTAATGCATCGTGGATGGATTCATTTGCTTTCAGTGCTGACAAAACTGGTTTACTGACATGCTTTATGTGTGGTGAGAAAGTAGCAAACAGCAAAAAAATCAAACGTTGAAAAAAAATTCCAGAATAAAGTTCTATTCATTATTAGATGAAGTTGAGAGCACATATTGCGATCACTGGCTGCACAACAAGGTCTGGTGGCTGTCCAGAGTGGAGGTGCTGAAACGGCACATATAAAAAAATTTTCTGGAAGCAAAGGGTTCACCTTTGCCATCGCACCTTAACCCGTTGAACAAAAGTCTGCAGGAAGAACAGGAAGAAAGGAAGAACAGCCCTGCAGATGCTGGAGGAGGTTTTGGCATTTGATTGCAAGGTGAAATTTTTTTCCTTGAGATGTACAGAGAGGTACGCTGCTTCACTTCCCCTCTTTGAGAGAGTTCAAAAAAAGCACACATTCAGATAAATTATGAGTATTTTCAGCGTGCCATCATCACAATGCAAACTGTTTCAGGAAAGATTCCGTGAGACATTATCCTTCCCCATCACTCCTGTGAATGTCGATCCAGCCCTGTTGAATATGACTGCATTTACAGCTGTAAGTCAGCCTGGTCTTGAGCTCGAACTGGCCGACATGGCTGACAAAAACGTGTGGGTGTCTATGTTCAGAAGCTTGACAGCTAATCTTGAAGATGTTGCTTGACAGGAGGCCATTCTTGCTCAGAAGCATAAATGGAGTGTTGTTGAAAACTTTCCCAAACCGGACAAACTTGTGTTCAATACATGGAGTGCCATTCCTGACACTTACTGATGTACTGATGTAGTTGTGTTTCATATTCAGGTTGACTACTTTACGCCACATGAGAAATTAGACATTTACATATAAACTGGTATTTTTTTTGCCATTATTAATGAAAGGGAATGAGCTGCAGCTGTAAGATTTTACAATGTCAGTGAATTGTGATTTCTTCAGCATGACTATGATGTTGATACTGTGATGTCTAGTGTGGATTTGATTTAAATCAGCGAGCAGCAGCCTTTTGTACATCATGTGATTGATCGTCGGGGATACACTGCTGCTTAAGATAAGACAATCTTTGGTCGTAATTTGTGAATGCTGCCAACATGCTGGGCATTCATTGGTATAATTTATGAGCACTCTGTGAGCCCCATGGTAAGGACATTGATGGTCTCATTGAGTATATTTTACACTACATAAATTTTGGTACCGATACCATTGTCTCAGCACAGACAGTCTATTGTTACCCAAATAACAATCCATGGGTGAGAAAAGACATCAAAGCCTTCCTTAACGACAAGAACCTCTTCTTGTTGTTAATCTTTCAGGGCTGGCAATAGAGAGGTGTGAATGATCCAAAGTTTACTGAGAGTTACGATCAGAGAGGCTAAGGACAATTACAGGAGAAAGCTGGAGTGGAAACTCCAGCATAACTACATGAGAGAGGTTTGGAGTGGTATGAAGACCATCACTGGTTAGCGCTATACAAATAAACTGACTTGACTTGACTTGACTGGTTTCAGGCCATCCAACAGCAGAGGAATTGAAGGTGGTGAAGACAGGGCCAACGAGCTGAATGTTTTTTTTAACAGATTCGACTCTGCGGCTACTGCTCAGCCCCCTTCTAACTCGTCAGGAGCAAGCCTGAAAACTAAGTGGCAGGGGGCCACACCACCCTCTCTCCTTCCCTCTCCTTACTGCACCTGTGCCTCCTGTGATGGACCTGACTATCCTCCCACACCTGTCAACTTCACCTATAACCAGGTTGAGAAACAGCTGAGAAGACTACATTCAGGCAAGGCAGCAGGACGTATGGGGTGAGCCCCTGTGTCTATAAAGCCTTTGCCCCCCAGCTCTGTGGAGTCTAACATTACATTTTCACGATGAGCCTGAGTCTACAGAGGGTCCCTGTGCAGTGGAAGACGTCATGCCTCGTTTCTGTACCAAAGACCCCCATGTCCCAGTGGCCCCCAGGATTACAGACCCATGGTACTGACTTCACATGTCATGTAGACCTTCGAGAGACTCATGCTGGACCAACTCCGACCCATGGTTAGACCACATATGGACCCCCTTCAGTTCGCTTACCAGCCTTGTCTGGAGTCGAGGATGCCATCATCTACCTGCTAAACCGTGTCTATACCCACCTGGACCAGTCGGCGAGCACTGTGAGGGTCATGTTATTTACTTTTCCAGTGCATCCAACACAATCAGGCCGACCCTCCTGGGTAAGAAGCGGACAGCGATGCAGGTGGATGCCTCTCTTTTGTCCTGGATTGTGGACTACTTGACCAGAAGACCACAGTATGTGTGCCTGCAGCACTGTGTATTGGACACGGTGGTCAGCAACACCGGAGCACCACAAGGAATTGTCCTCTCCCCTTTTCTCTTCACCATCTACACAACTAACTTTAGCTACTGCACAGAGTCCTGCCATCTTCAGAAGTTTCCCGATGACTCTGCTGTCGTTGGATGTATCAGTGGAGGTGATGAGACAGAATATTGGGCTGCTGTGGATTCCTTCGTCACGTGGTGTGAGCTGAATCATCTGCAGCTTAATGTGACTTAAGACCAAGGAACTTATTGTAGATTTTAGGAGATCCAAATCACCAGCGGCCCCTGTTTCCTTCCAGGGTGTCAATGTGGAATTGGGAGGGATTACAAATACCTCTGAGTTCATATCTACAAACTGGACTGGGTTAAGAACACTTTACAAAAAGGGCCAGAGTCGTCTCTATTTTTTGAGGGGGCTAAGATCGTTTAACATCTACTGAACACTGCTCAGGATGTTTTATGAGTCTGTTGTGGCCAGCACCATCCTCTATGCTGTTGCATGCTGGGGCAGCAGGCTGAGGGATGCAGATGCAAACAGACTGAACAAACTGATGCCCAAGGCAAGTAACATTGTGGGGATGGAGCTGGACTCTCTGATGGTAGTGTCGGAGAGGCGAATGTTGTCCAAAATAAAAAAAACATTGAACAATACCTCCCACCCGCTTCACAACCTGCTGATCAGTCACAGGAGCATGTTCAGTGAGAGACTGATACCACCTAAATG
>JAQMYF010000005.1:22990690-23019460 GCA_030014195.1 Neosilurus mollespiculum | reverse complement strand
TGGAGTTGGGAAATATGCATAAAAAGGATGATATGGTCAAAATACTCACTTGCCTAATAATTGTGCACACAGTGTATTTTCCTCTCCACAAGCCTTTGTCAGGACCAGTAATGTTCAATCTGATTATTTTCGCCTCTTGTTCTACTCGACAGGGCTGTCCTTTGAGCCCACTGTTATTTGCGTTAGCAATTGAACTCTTGGCTATAAAAGTTTGTACTAATTCACAGATTTCATGCGTTTTTAGAAATGGGACTGAGCTTAAGGTCTCTCTTTACGCAGATGATCTTTTATATGTTTTAAATTTGGCGGTCTCTGTTCCATCAGCCCTTGCTACTCTTCAGTCATTTGGCCAGATATCCGGATATAAACTCAACATTAGCAAGAGTGAGATTTTTCCGATTAATAAATAGAATTCCCAATTTTCACTTTAAAATTGTCCTTTATAATTTTACTTAGCTTGGTGTGCAGGTAACTCTCAAATTTGATGATCTATTCAAAGCTAACTTTACCCCTCTGCTATCCAGAATTCGTGAGGACTGTGAACGCTGATCTATGATTAACCTTTCTTTGGTGGCTTGCATTAATTGTGTTAAAATGAATGTTCTACCAAAGTCCTCTTATCTTTTCCACTGTGTGCCCCTGTTTCTCTCACAGTCTTTTTTTTTTTTGTAAAGTAGATAGCCTGATTTCTGAAGTTATTTGGAACAGAAAGGTTCCCAGGTTGCGTAAACAATGCTTGTAAAGGCCCAAACCTTTGGGTGGGATGGCCTTGCCAAATTTTAGATTCTATTATTGGGCCGCCAATATTAGGATACTTAATTACTGGCTCCAGTTTAAAACCTATGATTCTCCACCTACTTGGCTTTTAATGGAGGCAAATTCTGTTCGGCCAGTCTTTCTAAAGGCATTAGTACACTCTCCCATCAGTTGCCCGGTTTTGAGTTATACTAATAATGTGATTGTTAAATCATCTCTCCGGGTTTGGGTCCAATTTAAACGCTATTTCGATCTGCAGTCATTCTCTACCCTCACTCCTTTGGCTGCTAACCATGCCTTCTCTCCCTCTTTGGTAGATGGTACATTTATTATTTGGTCAAAATTTGGGATTGATACTTTTAAGGGTTTATATATCGATAATGTATTTGCTTCATTTCAGCACCTTTCCAATAAATATTGCTTCCCAAAAGTCATCTACAGGTTCATAGTTTTGTTCATGACACATTCTCCACATTTTTCTGAAGCCTGTCCTCCCTTTAAGGGGTGTAATTTGAGGCTTTTATAACCAAATTACTACTTTGCGCATGGAGTCCTTAAACTCATCGAAGGCTCGGTGGGTAGAAGACCTTGGAGAATCTATCTCAGCTATGGTTTGGACAGAGATTTTGATGCATGTTTACAAATCTATTTGTGCAAGACACAGCCTCATTCAGTATAAGGTGGTACATCAGGTCTATCTTACAAAGGTCTTATTATCGAAGATGTATGACAGTGTCTCTCCTCTTTGCAATAGATGTCAACAATTCCCAGCAAATCTTATTCATATGTTTTGGCTTTGCCCATTTTTATATGCTTACTGGACAGAGATTTTCGCTACTTTGTCAGAAGTTATGGGGGAGGAACTACTTCCAAATACTGTTAGTGCCCTCTTTGGGGTTTTTCCCTCTCTGCAGATAAAAAGGATGCTTTAGCGTTTCTCACTCTTTTAGCCAGGAGGCTTAATGTGATTAATTGGAAATCCCCAACACCTCCCTCCCATATCCATTGGATTAAATATACTGTCTATTTTCTAATATTGGATAAAATTAGACCTTCTTTAAAGGATTCTTCTGATAATTTTTGGAAGGTTTTGAGACCCTTTTTTCAGTTTGTTGAAAAAATTAATTTTCCATTTACTCCTCTTTGATAGAATGTGTTTATTTGGTTGGTCACCTCTTTTATTTATGTTGAAGTGTGGATGTGGCTGCTCTTCGGTTAGTATTATCATGAACCAAGTTGACAGCTGGCTGGATTTGTTTTGTTTTGTTCCGGCCTATTTTATTGTTTTGGGTTTTTTGCTGAATTGTTTAATAATAATTGCTGTCTTTGTTATATTTGTCCCTTTACTGATCTTATTGTAACTTTTTTTCATGGCTTTGTGGACATTGTTTTTGTTTTTCTTCCCTTGTTTCTATTTTATTTATCTATTTTTTTAACTGTGTAAAAATTCAATAAACAAAGTTTAAAAAAAAAGAGATGGACACAGCAGCACGGGGCTGGTTGTCTGTTCTCAGATGAGAGTTGCTTTTGCTTATTTCACCCAGATGGTAGTCTGATGGTGAGCAAATGGTGAGTGTGTATGTCATTGTCGTGGAGAACGGGATGCTGAGTGCTGTATTCGGGAGCAGAATCTTCATCTGGGTACCAGTGTAATGGTATGGGCAGGGATATCCTGCAATTATCTAACACCGTTATTAGTCGTTGATGGCAACATCACTGCTCGTCGCTATAACGACCAGATCCTGCAGCCTCATTCCATCCCGTTCCTGCAGCAGCACCCCGACCTGATGGCGTTCCAACAGGACAACGCCCGCCTGCACTCAGCAAGTGTGTCACAAGCCTACCTGCAAGCCCATGGGTTGATGTTTTGCCCTGGCCGGCCTATTCTCTGGATATGAACCTGATAGAACACCTGTGGGACCACCTTGGCAGGCAGGTTGGCAGTCGGGTTCCCCAAGCCTCAGAATAGGCAACAATTGATCCAGGCACTGCAGCAGGAGTGGGAATGAATTCCATAGGACACTACACCGAATAGTCTGGAGTATGCACCAACGAATCACCGCCTGTATCAACGCAAACGAAGGCCATACCCGATACTGACTGTTGTGACTTTCATTTTGGCAGGTGCCATTTTGTTTTGTTGTTTTTGATGTGCATCATTTATTCTTTATACTTTTGTTTCTTGTTTTTTGAAGCCAACATGCTAAACAAATTATCCATATTACAAAAATCCAGTTTTGGGTACCAGAATAAAAATTATGTCAAAAATTATGGTCTCAAAGATTTTAATGACTATCAGTGCAAAATACTTTACTGATTTGCTTTGCAAAAGATGAAATTATCCAGTTATTGTTGATTTTTCATCAAGTTACAACCTGTCATGCATTACTCGGTTTAAAACGTTTTAGAAAATCAGAGAAAACTGTTTCCACTAATCCCCCTACATGCCTGGCCTTTCTACAGGTATGTGTAATAAGAACATATGTCAAACCAGAAAATCAATCCTAAAAATCACACAAACGACAAAACAACAACATTGAAGTCCATGGGCTGTGGATAGGCATCTGCAGTGAATCAGAGACAAGAAACCTCACACCACGTCAGAATTCCATGTCTCAGAATTCATCCACCATGGCACATGTAGGTGACTAGAGCATTTCATCTGGTCTTGGGAATAGAAAGTCTTGTGTTTGTGTTACGGATTAGGTCGCAAGATAGTGCTTTGAGTAAGAGCCAAAGAAAGTGGAAACTAAAAAGGGCTTACCTGAATGAAAATGCGATATCTGTAAATTTCTCTATTGTGGTAAGCAAAACGTGGTATATTTCTCTGTTGTTTTCTCAGGATTAATCATATTTCAAGCATTTTCATCTAGTCTAAAGTAGTACAGAGGATTTATAACAATATTGTGATGGTTCGTAATGCATTCTGACTAAGATCAGAGTGATTCTGAAGCTGCATGTCTGCTTTAATAGCAACATTGTTAACTCCTTGGGTAAAAAATACACTGCAAGCACTAGTGGGTGATTATTTCGGGGTGAAGTCACACTTCTAAACCCCAGTTCAGTTCTGCTGAGAGTGACACTGAAGAGACTGATAGTGTAATTGATAGAGATCTTGCAAGTGGTGACTTTGAGGTGCAAGCTGACACACACACTGCAGATGCATTACTGTACATGGACTCGGTTAATCACCCCAATCACCCACAACAAATTGACCACTAGAATGCCGGGTCTGCAAGGCTGTAATTGCTGCAAATTGTGGATTTTAGACAAAAGCAAAGTTAGAAGAACAATATTTTTAATTCATTAGTTATTAATCAAATTATAATTTTTAATCCTATCTATTTTTTCACTATATTTCATATTCTTCTTGCAACCCATGTGATGGGTGGAAGCTTGTGTTTTCATGGAAAATGGGAAATTTTAAAGGTTTGTTCAGGCAGGTTATACTATGTATTATATTAATCCATGCCGCATACCTTGACCATTGACAGCACAACACAAACAGCAGTAGAGACAAACCAGTGTGGAGACAGAAGTGATTTGCTTATTTCCAGCTTTAATAGCATTGTCAGGTGAGCATACGTATCAAGTATGCATGGTAAAACCTCCTGGTTTTGAGTTGATATGATGAGTCTAATACATAGGTTTCATTAAGGGATGTTGAAATATTCAAGTCACTTTATGTGCATTTTTTGTGCTGTCCAGACCTTTTCTGATTCGAGGTGGTAAAAAAAAAAGTGAAATTTGTCATTTGTTGGAGTACATCACCTTTATGGGTAGGCACTGCATCAAAGAGGGTAAAATTTTTGTTTAAATGCACTAGGCCAATAACGCTACCCTGTTCTGATTATTTATACATACTTTGTGTATCTTTTCACAGAGTCATTTAGGAAACGTGCTGGTGGACATGAAGTTGATTGACATTAAAGATACACTTCCTGTTGGCTTTATCCCAATTCAGGAAACAGTGGACACACGTAAGCACTTCTATTTCTTTTTATTTTTTATAGTTTTATATATAGCGTTATAATTCAAATCAGGATCGGCAATTAATTTTTCCGGAGGTTCATTTGTGAAACTGGCTGTTATGGAGGGCCAGACCAATGGGCTGAATTCATTTCTGCTCAATATCAGTTTAATCTTTTTATTTTCAAAAAGCAGTAAATTAAATGTTTTTGATAAGCTACTACTTGTAGAGTAGATGTTATGATTTGGCAATGAAAATATGAAGCAGACATAAAAATTCCAACATTATCACTGTTTAATTAACATTCCCCAATCACTTGTAAACAAAATTTTTCCAAACTCTCCTGTTACAGATGGACATATGTGTATTTTGATCATCAGGTGGTTTTAACTTAGATTTTTAAAATTGCTGTTTGCCCTAATCCATTTAATAGTTGGCATTGGCCTGTTTGAAAAAGGCAGCCATTCGGAGTCTGCTTCACGCTTGCGAGAATAGGATGCCAATTTGTCAGTTTATATTAGGCAAGATAAGGGCAAAATAACATTATACAGATATTAAACTAACAAGTCAGATATATACTAGTGAAATTATTAATAAAATAAAAGTAGGCACATTTGCATATTATACTACATTAAATTAAATATATCAGAAAAAAGTTTGCTTATTTACATGAAAAAATATTAAATACGCAGTTTATTACTATGCAAATCACTTCAGTGTTTACAGTGTCAACCCCTGTGTGTGGATTTATATATATACATGGAAAAAAAGGTTCATGAAACAGCACAACTTAATAAAAACAGTCAAACTATGCATGCAAACTTTTAATAAGATTAAGTTTAATTTCTTTTTAACAGTCCTGTTATTGTACCTGCCTAAATTTACACAGAAGTATAACCTCCAACTGCACTATCATGTCAGGGATCATGTCATTTCAGCCATGTGAGAATGAAGCAATAAACTTCGGTTATTTGTCAGAGTTTAAAAATTCACAAGTCTTAACACAGCATAAAGAAACAAAAATGTTCCAAATAATGGAAAAATTTTCCCCAGAATTTAACATTTAATGCGGCACAAAAAACAAACAAACAAACATTCAAAAAAAAAAAAGAAGTCTCAGGGTTGCCTTAGAAAGTAAGTATAGAATTAGAATTATATAGTATGTCTAATATACATATGTATATACACTGCACCCTTGATTTATACCTAGAATATTAGGGGGGGATAGGCTGTCTGGGACCCTCAAAAGTTCAGGGTCCCTACCTTTTCCCAGACATTTACCAAATCGGTTCGGCAATCACCATTATTCAGCAGCAGTCCCGGACTTTTACAACACTTATCTGACATTCCATACACAATATTGTGTTTCCACAAACTTAAGGAGTGTATCAGCACATTCTTTTTTTACATCCATTTTAAATGTGGGTTCCGGCTCCTCATCACTGTCCTCACTTTCATTTTCACTTAGCTCTCCTGTCACTGATGCCACTATCTGTTCATCAGACATTATTTCATGCCCCTCTGCTGCTTCATTTTCCTCCATCCACTTGGACTTGAACGGGCAGGACACACACACACTCATTTATTTATTTATTTATATAAAAGGGCTGTCAAAATAATTGTATATTTATATATATATATATATATAAAAGGGCTGTCAAATAATTGTATATAAACGAGCAGGACACACACACACTTATTTATTTATTTATTTATATAAAAGGGCTGTCAAAATAATTGTATATTTATATATATATATATATATATAAAAGGGCTGTCAAATAATTGTATATAAACGAGCAGGACACACACACACACACACACACACACACACACACTTATTTATTTATTTATTTATTTATATAAAAGGGCTGTCAAAATAATTGTATATTTATATATATATATATATAAAAGGGCTGTCAAAATAATTGTATATTTATATATATATAAAGGGCTGTCAAAATAATTGTAAATTTACTCTGACTTATTGCTAATAACTAATAACTTGGCACAGTGAATAGGACACTTACATTTTGATGATCAAACCCCAAATAACCCCTTGCTGCCCCTGCAGGGGCACTACTCTATTATATTGATTTAATAATATATTGACTACAAGCAGGGCTCTCCATAAGCACTTTGTAAGTTGTGTTTCTTAATATTGCTGATGTGTTCCTAAAAAAATATTTCATTGTAAAACTTTTTTCATATATGTGTGTATATGTATAAAACCTTGTTTATATATGTAATCTGTCGCCTTCATGAGACATTGTTACTCTGGTATTCTACAAGAAATCGAGTATTTACTGCTGTGTATAAAAGTCACATAAGGAAAAGAAACCCCTGCATGCAAACATGCAGAACTCACCGATGTGTATAGTTATAGAGATCAGTGGCAGAACATTATTAAATTAATTCAATTAATACAGTAATTTATGCACTCATCCTGGCAGCAGTTTAGCACTAACCGTAAGCCCAAACTGTAATATAGCTATTAAATACAAATATTTAATAGAGCATTGTTAAATTCAAAGTCCCCAAAAAAACAAATGAAAAATGTAACTTTTATCCACCTAGCTTTTATCCAGCTCTCACATCCATGTGGGTTTTTCTTCTCAGTAGGAAAGGTGTACAAAGCAAAATGATTGACATGCACACTGTCTTTCACCATGCTCAAATTTACACTGTTAATGTGCACGCAGAAACGTTCTCACCAAGCCGGGGATTCTTCTTGCAGTGAGGCAGACGGGCTAACCACTATACCACTGTGCCTCCCCATGAACATTTTAGGGGCTGGTACTTGGGACTCTGGCCACTAGCCAGCAGTTCAGCCTTGAGCAGAGTGTTATCTCCACAGGGCAGCAATTTATGACTTTTCAGATCATATTTTGCATGCTGTTACAATTAAAGAAATATATCTTCTTCCAGGAACACTTTTATGAGAAGTAATAAAAGTATCTGTGTTCATGAGAACATGAGCTTCATTTTAATATGCATATTGTTATATTTGGCTGGATAGATAACAGTCTCCTGTCTGACTGAATATATTATGTAGAGAGATATTATATAATTATATAGATATAGCTTCAGGCGAAACAGTACAAGAAATAATACTTTCCTTTAGGTGTGTGTGAGGGGATCTACACCTGTGCCGTCTTATGATTAAAGGGATACACAGTGTTCATATTAACATACAGTGCCTTGCAAAAGTATTCACCCACTTGGCATTTTTCATGTTTTGTTGCCTCACAACCTGGAATTAAAATGGATTGTTTGAAGGTTGCATCATTTCATTTACAGTACATGCCTACAACTTTGAAGATGTGATTTAAATTTTTTTTTTATTATTTGTGAAGCAAACAACAAATAGGACAAAATAACAGAAAACTTCAGTGTGCATAACTATTCACTATTAAAGTTTATACTTTGTAGAGCCACCTTTTGCGGCTATTACAGCTGCAGATCCCTTTGTATAAGTCTCTATGAGCTTGCCACATCTTGCCACTGGGATTTTTGCCCATTTCTCAAGGCAGAATTGCTCCAGCTTTAGACTGAAACAGGTTTTGCTCAAGAATATCCCTGTATTTAGCACCATCCATCTTTCCCTCGACTCGGATCAGTTTCCCAGTCCCTGCTGCTGAAAAACATCTCCACAGCATGATGCTGCCACCACCATGTTTCACTGTTGGGATGGTGTTCTTAAGGTAATGGAATGTGTTGGGTTTGTGCCAGACATAGCGTTTTACTTGGTGGATGAAAAGTTTAATTTTAGTCTCATCTGACCAGAGCACCTACCCCCGTACAGTTGGGGAGTCACCCACATGCCTTTTGGCAAAGTCAAAACGTGCATCCTTATTTTTAACACTAAGTAATGGCTTTTTCTGGCCACTCTTCCATAAAGCACAGCTCTATGTAGTGTACGGCTTTTTGTGGTCCCATGCACAGATACGACAATCTCTGCTGTGGAACTCTGCAGCTCTTTCAGGGTTACCTTTGGATCTCTGTGCTTGCCTCTCTGATTAATACCCCCCTTGCCCGGTCTGTGAGTTTGTTGGGCAGCCCTCTCTTGGCAGGTTTGTTGTGGTACCTTGTTTTTTCTGTTTGAAGATGATGGATTTGATGGTGCTCTGGGAATCGTCAAAGATTTTGATATTTTTTTATGACCCGACCCTGACTTGTACTTGTCAGCAACTTTGTCGCTGATTTGTTTGGAGAGCTCCTTGGTCTTCATGGTGTGATGCCTCTTGCTTAGTGGTGTTGCAGCATCTGGGGCCTTTCAAAAAAGGTGTGTTTATACTGACAGGTCATGTGACACTTAGATTGCACACAGATGGACTTCATTTCACTAACTGTTTGCTTTCTGAAGGTAATTGGTTGCACAAGAACCTTTGAGGGGCTTCATAGCAAAGGGGGGAATACATATGAAATTTTTTTATAATTTATTTTTTTATATATATTTTTCTCATTTTACTTTATCAACTTAAACTATTTTGTGCAGATCCATCACGAATTCAGATTAAAAAAAAACATTTTAATTACAGATTGTAATGTAACAAAATAGGTAAAAAGCCAAGGTGGGTGAATACTTTTGCAAGGCACTGTAAGTAGTTAAAGATTGCAGTGAAGAGCAATTGTTGGTTATATTATTTTTACCAAGAAAATAAACCAGGATTGCCCCTAATCAGCTCTCGTCTGCAACAAAAATTGCAAGATCCTTTTAAATTGCAAAGGAAATATGTTTTCTCATGTGTACTATGTTTTTAATTTTTAATTCATGGTGTTTTAACATATATAAGTTAACATTGATCCATTGACTTATAATACATGTGCTTATAATGAATTTAATTATTAATTATAATACATTATAATTACTCTTACAAACCTACGTACCCACTTCTAGATAGGTTCTTTGCAAATTTATGTCAGAACCCAAGAGTTTGAATGTGTTTTGCAATATAATTTAATACAGCGTCCAAGTGGTAGGCGTTCATGTGGGAAGCGTCTTTTTCTTTCTCTTCCTCTTTTTCTTGTTTTTCTACTTTCTCTTCTTCTTTTTTTCATAAATAAAACATGTTGCACATATATAATATGTAATATATTACATATATATTGGTATATTTTATACCAGGGGTTTGGGAGAAATTAATCTGCTTCAAAATGAGGTATAATACAGGATTATAGCATGAAAATTGACTGAGCTGCATCACTTTGTATTTCGCTAATCAGGAAATGCTACTATTTTAGAAAATAGCAATTTTAGTTACAGAATCATTTATTGAACATCTGCATATTAAACTACCTAACATACGTACACTAAATAATTCGGCTCTCAACCAATCACTGCAATCTTCCTAGCAACAGATTACTTCTATTTACACCAAGTCATGTCTGGTTTGAGGCTTCTCATTGATTTACTGCTGTATGATTTGGAGAATCCTTCTGGGATCCTGTAAGTAGGTACTGAATATGGCAATCATAAAAGCGGTTTGACACAACTTGAACACCTTGAGCTTAAAGAACACGATGTATGGTTTTAACAAGATGGAGCTATGGCACTCGCAGCTTGAAGATCACTGGAAGTGCAGAGGTTCCTGGAACAGGTGATCTCGTTGCGTGGTGATGTGGGATGGCCTTCCCATTCTCCTACCTTAAGATACAAATAAGTGATAAAATTTAAGAACCTGTGACACTCAACAAAAAGGCCCTATTAGACTTTGCTGGGAAGCCTGCCCAGTTCTGAAGGAACACTTTTTGGTTGAAAACCACTTGTACCAAAATGGTGAAAAAAAAAATATTATGGATAAAGAAAGAAAGAGCCTATAAGCCAGAGGATACCTCATCGTACCGGTCAAACATGGTGGACATGGTTAAAAATGGTAACATCTGTTAGGCTTTTATACCTGAGCCTACTGGCTCATCAGGCCGGAGCTTATCCTCGGCTTCTGTAGCATGAAACAACTTGGAGTTCAACTCCTCCTGGATGGGACGCCAGGTCCTTTGCAGGTTACCTTCCCAGTATTGTACTGGTATCCATTTATACTGCTGAGTGGACAGAGGCACACTTGTGGTTAAGACCTTACACAGGGGTCTTAGCATTATAGGTGTCTAACAGGGATTCAAACTCATGACCGTTTGATCATGAGCCCAGCACACTAACCACTACACCACCAGCCCCTGGTGGACATGGGCATTTACTAAACTAAGTTGGTCAGTAAAAATATTAAGCATTTCTTTGCACTTTTTTAGTTAAATAAATGTTTCTGTAAATTAACAATCCACAGATTTAGTTTTTTATTGATTTTTTTATAAAATATTAATTATTTCTTAAATTGAGGTTAGTATTATGGAGGAGAGTAACAGCTTTGTTAATTAAAATATTTCAAAAATGCATACAATAAATTACCATTCATACACATAAGTTTAGTACATTGTAAAGACATGAATAAGACAAGAAGATAAACAAGGTGGTCAGGTGTATCAAATTTTGCGTTGGCCTGATATGAAACAGCAGTAATAAAAGCAGACAATTGTTAATAGAAAAACTAGCAGTTGTTGAGAGGGAATCAGTAATTCTGTGATATGATGACCTGAGAGGCCACCTGTAGGCAGTGCCATGACTGAACATTTAACTTTGTTGCATCTTTTAAGCTGAAAGAATACTGTTTTCATTACAGTAGCCATGATAGGTGAATTGCATGCAATTCAATAAAATTCTATTTAAATTTCTATTTTCAATTATTTGAAATAAATTAAAGATTTTAATGCCACTCTGCATATTTATTTGGCAGTTGCATTAAATGTATTTTCAAATTGCATGATCGGAGAGAATATTGGCAATTTTAATAAGATTTTAATTTATTTGTTCACTTTTGCTTTTGATATACTGTATTAATCCCACATGGGAAATTTTGGCTCTGCTTTAACCCATCCAAGTGAGCACACACACGGAGCAGTGGGGTGCCACACACTACGGCACCAGGAGAGCAGTTGGTGGTTCGGTGCCTTGCTCAAGGGCACTTCAGCCATGAAAGTGGAGAAAGGGAAGGTGCTCCTCACTCACCCTGCCACCACATATTTTTCCTGCTGGTTCGAGAGTTGAACAAGCGACCTTTTCGTCCCAAGCCCAGTTCTCTGACCACTAGACCACGGCTGGTCCCAACATTCAAATTGCCATTTGAATGTTAGTGTTAAATAACTTCCATACACTAGATGATGTACACTCCTGCGACAGCACAGCACCCAGGCCTGCATCAGAAGCATTGGCATATATGATGACAGTGAGTTTGAAGTTGGTACTCCCTAACATTGTAGGGTTGATCAAGGATTACGTCAGGGCCAGGAACACCTGCTTAGCTTTGTCTATCTAGCATACTTTGTCAGAGTGGATGGCATGTATGTAGGGTAAAGTCAGAAGAGTGAGTCGAAAGGTTGATGCTGCATCTGTAAGTAATTTTTGTAGGTAAACCATATATGATCAACTTTAACCTGCTTGGTTGTTGCACTGCAAGCAGTCTCAGAGTCAGAATCAGCTTTATTGGCCTGGTTTGTGTTCATAAAAACAATAATAATCAATAATTCTTTCCAAATTGTTATCTGAATTTTGTCACTTGGAAAACACTTGGTGGCAGGTTTGCTACATTTTCGAAGTCCACCCCAGTGTGAAATATAATGAAATGTAAATGAGTCAGTTAATTAGTCTTAAGCCATGCTTTAACCCCTATTGCTTCTTCCAAACCTTATGTCTACTTCAAGCTCTGTTTCTTATTTATTTCAGAGGAACCAGCATTCAGAAAACGGAGGCTGTGTATTAAGTTTATCCCAAGAGACTCCACTGAAGCTGCAATTTGTGACATCCGCATCCTGGGACGCTCCAAACAGGCCCCACCACAGTATACATTCATAGGGTCAGTTTCCATAAAGTTCTGTAGTTAGATGAATGCCAATGAATGAATTCCCAACTGCTTGAAACACCTCCCTATGGGGGTGTTTTAAATGGTTATGTTTTATGAACCTATAAAGGTTCTATTTTTCTTCACTCTTTTTCATTTAATTTTTATTTCAGGAGACCCAGAAAAGTCTATCGGTGACTTTGTTTGTTAATATACTGTCAGTCTATCTCATCCCACACTGTGAACCATTTCCTTCACAAGACAACACATACTGGCTATAACAGGGATAGAAAGAGAAGTGGGACACCCTGGTGCACATCTGTGGAAAAGGATAAGTACATCAGAGTCTGTAGTTTGAGAAACAGATGCCTGGCAGGTCCTCAGTTAGCAGCTTCATTAAATAATACCAGAAAAACACTGGTTTTACCTTCAACAGTATAGAGGAAACTCCTGGAGTTGCAAAGAAAAAGCCATATTTGAGGCTGGTCAGTGAAAGAATAAGATTAAGACTGGCAACAGAACACAGACATTGGACAACAGAAGGTTAGGAAAAAAGTGTTACAGATTCAGGAATCTAAGTTTGACTTGAAGAGGAGTGGTTGACGTCATCTGTCAAACATGGTTGGAGAAATGGGATGATTGTGTTGCTTTGGGTGATGGTAAAGTGGAAGGGCTGTACAGGGTAAAAGGGATCTTGAACAAGGAAGGCTCTCACTCTTATTGGAAATCCATGCCGTACCCTGTGGACAGCACTTGATTGGAGCCACTTCCAACAGTACAATGAACCTAAACACTCCAAACTATTCAAGAACTATTTAGAGAAGGGGCAGTCTGCTAGTGTTCTGTAAGTAATGTGGCCAACACAGTCACTGGATCTCAACCTGATTGACCTATTGTGGGAGCAGTTTGACAGTGTGGTAAGAAAGAAGTGCCCACCAACCCAGCCCAACTGTTAAAAAAAATGTTTATGGCCACCCAGAAAATTTCAAGCCAGCACAAACTTGTATGCATCAATATTATGTTGTTGTTGTTTTTTTGGTGACACAAATGCCTCAAACTCTCTGTCGTACATTTTTCTTTCTTTTTTTTTTTCTTTTCTTTTTTTTTTTAAATATCACTTTGTCCAATGTCGGTTTTCTGTTGTCCTAAATATCCTTAATATTTGTTAGTCGGCATCCGGGAGTTGCCTCTTCACTGTTGAAGTTGTGAGTGTATTTTTGTGGGTATTGTATAATGGAGCTGCCAGTTGAGAACCTGTTAGGCATCTGTTTCTTAAACTAGAGACTCTGATGTACTTGTCATCTTGCTCAGTTGTGTACTGGGGTCTCCAACTGCACTTTGTGTCCCGGTTAGTGCCAGTTTGTGCTGTTTTGTAAAGGGAGTAGTACACCCTGGTCTATGAGATCTTCAGTTTCTTGGCAGTTTTTTTTAAAGAATAGCATTCTTTTCTCAGAACAAATAGATTGACGAATTTAGAAGAAAGTTTTTCTTCTGGCCATTTAGAGTCTGTAATCAAATCCATAAGTGCTGATTCTCCACATACTCAACTAGCCCTAAAAAGGGCAATTTTATTGCTGCTTTATTCAGCACAGCAGTTTTTATCTAGGCAGGCGTACTTGCAAAAGTCCTTTCTAATGACTAATTAAGCTTTTAACATGACAATCTTAAATTTGCTAAATGTGCCATTAGAACACAAGTATGGTTGTTGCTGAAAATGGACCTCTGTATGCATATGTAGATAGTCTATTAAAAATCCAGCCTTTTCCACAAATAATTGTCATGTACAACATTAACTGTGCCTAAATTGTATTTCTATTTATGTACTTTTCTATTGAAAATAATTGCTTCTCTTTTTTATTTTTTTTAAAGAACATTTTAAGACTCCAAACTTTTATATATTAACATAATTGTGTGTGTATGTGCATACACACACATACAGGTGAAACTTGAAAAATTAGAATATTGTGCAAAAGTTAATTTATTTCAGTAATTCAACTTAAAAGGTGAAACTAATATATTATATAGACTCATTACATGCAAAGTGAGGTATTTCAAGCCTTTATTTGTTATAATTTTGATGATTATGGCTTACAGCATATGAAAACCCCAAATCCAAAATCTCGGAAAATTAGAATATTGTGAAAAGGTTCAATATTGTAGGCACAAAGTGTCACACTCTAATCAGCTAATTAATCCAAAACACCTGCAAAGGGTTCCTGAGCCTTTAAATGGTCTCTCAGTCGGGTTCAGTAGAATTCACAGTCATGGGGAAGACTGCTGACCTGACAGTTGTGCAGAAAACCATCATTGACATCCTGCACAAGGAGAGAAAGCCTCAAAATACAATTGCAAAAGAAGTTGGATGTTCTCAAAGTGCTGTATCAAAACACATTAATAGAAAGTTAAGCGGAAGGGAAAAGTGTGGAAGAAAAAAGGTTCACAAGCAGCAGGGATGACCGCAGCCTGGAGAGGATTGTCAGGAAATGGCCATTCAAAAGTGTGGGGGAGCTTCACAAGGAGTGGACTGAGGCTGGAAATGTCGTATTCCTCTTGTCAGTCCAGTCCTGAACGTCAAACAACGTCAGAAGCGTCTTACCTGGGCTAAAGAAAAAAATAACTGGTTTGTTGCTCAGTGGTCCAAAGCCAAAAGAGCAAATTTTGCATCTCATTTGGAAACCAAGGTTCCAGAGTCTGGAGGAAGAAAGGAGAGGCACACAATCCAAGATGCTTGAAGTCCAGTGTGAAGTTTCCACAGTCTGTGTTGATTTGGGCAGCCATGTCGTCTGCTGGTGTTGGTCCACTGTGCTTTATTAAGTCCAGAGTCAATGCAGCCATCTACCAGGACATTTTAGAGCACTTCATGCTTCCTTCAGCAGACAAACATTATGGAGATGCTGACTTCATTTTCCAGCAGGACTTGGCACCTGCCCACACTGCCAAAAGTACCAAAACCTGGTTCAGTGACCATGGGATTACTGTGCTGGCTTGGCCAGGAAACTCGCTTGACCTGAACTCCATAGAGACTCTATGGGGCATTGCCAAGAGAAAGATGAGAGACATGAGACCGAACAATGCAGAAGAGCTGAAGGCCGCTATTGAAGCATGCTGGTCTTCCATAACACCTCAGCAGTGCCACAGGCAAATGCATGATTATACTTTTCAGAGGGCTGACATTTCAGTATTTAAAATTCTTTTTTTATTGATTCATGTAATATTTTAATTTTCTGAGGTTTTGGATTTGGGGTTTTTGTAAGCTCAGGGATGGAATTTCAAATATGATATTAGCCATCACGGCCGTAAGATAAACAGAAATACTAGTCCTTCACCATATTTACTGTCCAGCAGGACTAGTGATTTTCATATTCTACTGGACAATAATATTATTGACATCCAATAAAAATTCAAAACAGAAAGTATGGCTTGTGATCAAGTTTTTATTATACAAGACGCAGTTGGCTTTTCAACAGAATAAGTGTCTTTAATAAAAAAAAATCAGCTCACAGTTTGATCATTCATCCGAGTCCGTATCGCACTAATAATAATAATAAAAAATTATACCATTAAGGTTCCATTTTTTAATATACATTACCATGATATGCAATTAATCAGACAAGTATGAAACATATATATGATTTATTTTTTCAAAGTTATACTAAACTCCCCACTGACAGGTATTTTGAGTAACTGTATAGTAGTTAAACTGTAAGCAGACAAATGGGGAGGAATTTGGGGGGGGGGGGGGGGGGGGATATGTATATGCTCGATTATTACTCTATGAAATTATTTGATATATTAAAACTTGCGTTTACTTTCCAAGTTTTGGAGCTGGGCGTTTGGCACATTGGATGTACTTCCACATTATTTAAGTTTATCTGCGTTGGACTTCAATACGGTCACGTTACCAGGCGCTGCCCCTGGTTACAACAGCACGTTCCCATACTGGAGGCCACACAAACAGTTTACCATGACAAAGGATTCAGGCTGACACAATAACTCTCTCTAATTACTTTCATAGTCTTCCCCTCGCTGCACAGCAGAGATACCTTTAGAAATTAGTTCTGTGTTATGGCATTGACCCTTACAAACATGTATCACAGCCGAGTGCAGACTGAACACCGGGCAGTCTGAAATGTGCTTGAAAAAATATTAGTACATAAAACCCCTGCACATTATGTGCCGTTAGAAAAGAAGCACATGCTGACAGTTGTGCCTTCACTCAGCATGGTTTTGACTCGTTACCCAGCCGAACTAGATAACACACCTCTCAGTCTGTGCTTTTCTTGCGACATAACTGTTCATACTGAGTGGCTTATTTAAAAATGAATGGCTTATTTACTAGTACATTAAATGGCTGCATATTTGGCAGCAGAAAAGAAGAAATTCTAACAGTTTGGGCTTCACTCAGCATGCTCTCGACTCGTTGTTTCTACCCAGCCAAACTAGATAACACACACCTTTTCTTAGTCTGTGCTTTGCTTTCAGTATAATTCTTTCTAATGAGTAGCTTTCTCATTATGATGTACAAAACAAGACCCAAAATATTTGCTTTACATGTGAACTCACCGGTTATAATAAAATGGTCACTGCAAACGCGGATCTTTACATCCAAATCTGCTCTGCAGATGTTGTTGAACCATTTAACTCTCCTTTTTCTGGGGAGTTCTTTAGAATGCTCACCCTGGCTTTTAATAATTTCCAGGACACAGAAAAAACGCTTGTCTCTTTCCCTCTCCGCACGGTTGGAACAACCGATTACAGCACATTTGCTCTACCTTCTACATTCACAGCCTCCACGACGCTACCGGTATGGTGACGGCACAGTGTTTTCTTTGGCTTCTGGGTGGTGATGCGTATCGCAGAAAATCTTCACGGAACAAAGTAATGAGCAATGTGATTGGTCAGATGTCAGGTTCACTCGCTGACAACGAAGAAGTGCGCTCATTATTCGACTTGATAAGTTGCAAGTCGCTCGGACGAACTGATACATATGAAGACTTACCCCACGTTTTGCAGATTCGCCGAGAGGACGACTAATTATCGTATTTACTTATATTACTCATCCTAAAAATGCCATCCCTGTAAGCTTGTAAGCCTGTAATCATCAAAATTATAACAAATAAAGGCTTGCATGTAATGAGTCTATATAATATTAGTTTCACCTTTTAAGTTGAATTACAGAAATAAATAAATTTTCGCACGATATTCTAATTTTTTTGAGTTTCACCTGTGTGTGTGTGTGTGTGTGTGTGTGTGTGTGTGTGTGTGTGTGTGTGTGTGTGTGTGTATGGAAATACTAGCAGAGCTTCTCCTGTCATAAATCAGGTGATCCCTATTCTCCCCAAGTTTAATTCAATTAAGTTTTATTTGTATAGCACTTTTTACAGTTGACAATGTCGCAAAGCAGTTTTACATAGTAAAATAAACTTGGTATAGATTAAGGATGAGCTGTTTTTGTAGGCATCTGACTGCTGAAGCATTGGTCCACAAAGAGCTTACAAAGCATGCGTGGGACCTCGTTTTCAAAAAGTGTCAATAAGGGTAGGACTCCAAAAGAAATCATGGAACATCATGGTCATCAACAGGTGGAGCAAAGGGGGTACCACAATGACATTACCAAGAATGGAATATCTTTCCAAAATTTACAGAAGTTCAATCTGAAAACTTTACCTGGAGGTCATCATGAGCCCCATGCCAGTGTTACATACATGTACAAAACCTCTTACCCTGGTTTCCACATTATCTGTCTTCAAATGTCTGGATTACACATTCTATTTGGGTTTTTCAAATATGCATATTACCGTAACATTTTATTTTGCTTCAGAGCATTTGGTTCCCTGCCTTACTTTTTTACTCTGTGTACTACATGTATTATTGAGTAGGGCAAGAAACCAGTCTTATCTCCAAGTGCTAAACTGGGGCTTAGGTCATTTTCCAAAATAAGCATTTTTACATTTATCGCAAGTGGTGCAGTTGTGTAGTCAGTCCATCATAATTACCACTTGGTGCCAGTTTTAGGCTAAATAACAAGGTTTCACAGTTGCCAGAACTCAAAGACCAGGACTTAATGTCTCTCTTCACATTCAAATGAAAATGTATTATGCCATGGTTATTCATGACAAAAAAAAACACCCTTTCCCTTCATGGATTCCATTAAAAAAATGTATTCGGCATGTTGCTCTACCATATGCACAAGTCTGTGTTAAATTAGCTGCAGGAATATCTAGTGAGTATTAGTGCTTCCCACACAATAGTCTCTCATAATTTTGGTGTCTTTACTGTGGAGTAGGATAGTTAAGTCTTTTCTTAAAAAAAAATCCACACCCAGCATACCAGTTTTCGCATTCTAAAAGTTATGGTTGGTGCAAAGACAGCACAGTTTATTACCCAAGGTTATCTTGGATAGCTCCAAATTCCTCAATCTATTTTGGTCTTTCTTTGCTTGAAGTAGAAGAAATTTGATTCCCTGATCATAGAAATTGCTCACCACTGAAACAGCAATTTCTACTGGCAATTTCACTTAATTTCAATGCAGACTTTGGTAATCAGTACAATGCTGACCATCTAGTCACAATTAATCTTACACTTTAAATGATTGTATCCATAGTTTCTGTACCAATAACGATTTGTGATTAATTCACAATTCAATTATTTTAAATATTACTGATTGATCCTATTTGAGGACATGGGATTGGTAAATGTTTGCCTTCCTCTTTCATTTGCAATACCTTAGTAGAATACCCCAACAGAAGGCGTGACCTCAAGTGTCCATGAAGTGGTGGAGTCAAGGGACAGGACGAAAAGATCAAGAGGATGTTTATAATGGCTTGATCCATAGTCTGTCAATGACATATTCTGCAAGCCAAAGAGAATCTGTTTTTGCTGCATCTCCAGTTTTTTTAAGACTGACGACTGGCCTAGTTAGACAAGAGGCCTTTTGTATGATCTTTGCAAACAGAACCTTGGTATTATCACTATACTGGCAATGGTGCTGCAAAGAACACCGCAGTAAGAGTATTAAAGCTTGTGCTAAGACTCATGGAGAAGCAAAGTTCCAGCTATTCGGCCTGCTTACATCTTCCTTGGTTTTCCTTGACTCACTGACACATATGCTCAGTTGAAATGTTAGAGATTCAGGAGGCTTGCCACATCATTCCTCTCTAGTCCAGTACTTAAAATGTACCTCCCTGTACAGTCTGACACTAACACACACTACAATTTTAAGGTTCATGAAACATGTTAAATGTAGTGCCAGTCCCCCCACAACAGTTATGATCACATAGAAGGAACAATTACTGTAAGCCACTGCCAACATAACTTTAAGTTTTTAAATCATTGGAAACTCACAGGAACTGCAGTACAAGGCTGTAAATTTTTCAAAAAAGAAGAAAAGTTGTCAGTTTGTACCTAGTAATCCAGTCAAGGCATATGTAACAAGTCTGTCTAAATTAGGTTGAATTCAGTTCTTAGTATTTTTGTTTCACCCTGTTAACAATGGAAATTATCACAAATCAGCTAAACAGAATATATTAATTGAATTATAAATTTTAAATATATGACTTCATAAATTTTTCTGTATATAAGTAAAAATTCTGCTCTGTAATTTCGTAATCATCATTTAATCGTCGATGTAAATGTTCAAATTACAGTATATATCAAAACTAATGAATAAAAAAAATGACCAATGGGTAACTGACTACTGATGTACATCATATTGTATATGTTACTGTAATTTCACCCAATAAATAAATAAATAAGTAAATAAATAAATAAATAAATAATCAGCCATTACATAATTGTAGGCTAAATAGGAGAGGAGTGTTGGATGGTAACTGTGAAAAATCAGACAGGAGTATAAGTGTTTATGACACCATTTATTGTTTGCTGTGTGATATATCTCTAACTGAATTAATTATTTATCCATAGAGAGCTAAACAACATGGGGATTTGGTACCGAATGGGGAAGGTGCCTAAAAATCAAGACTGCTCTTCCATACAGAACAACACTTCTGCCACAGCTACCACCACCAGCATGCAAGCAGCCACCAACTCTACTTCAGTACCTGTCCTGCCCAAGTAGGTGTGCCTATATAGAATAATCATATTTGAGGGTCTGTATGTGCGTTCTGAGTAGATAAATATACTGACTTAGAGTCCCAGCCCATCACTCAAATTTCAGATTCAGATCTGGAGAGAATGATTTAAGCGACATGTTGTCTGGCATTATCCTACAAGAAAGATAGAGTAACAAGAGGAACCACAACTGAGGTTAGAATTTCATCATGGTATCAAGCTGCTTTAAGGTTTTCATCATTGAAAATAAGCTTGGTTTTATATCTGCTGCTGACTTCATCCCAAACCTTGTCCCTTGGTACACCCCAGTAATCTCACATCAGAACATTAGCATCTGCATTATGCTCTCCACAAGTATGCTAGAGCAGTTTACTTTCAGCAACACTTAACTTGAAATGTGATTTGTCAAAAAACAGGACCATGTTCCATCTTAGATCATTCTAGCTCAGGTGTGCCCTTGCCCATTGCAGGTACGTGTACTGACAATCAGGTGTCAGCCTGAGTTCATGACTCAGACATTGATTTTGTAAACCTGCTTCCCTTAACTGATTGTGGACATTTTTGTTCTGTTGATTTTGTTCTGTTTATGAATGAAGAATAAAGCGCAGAAACAAACAAAAAAAAAGAAAACAGAAATTATAATCACCAAAAAGTACAAGCTCATATTCGCTATTAAAAATATTTATGACTTTTTAATTTTATGTTGAAAGATTGAGTCAGTATAGATAGAAGACCTAGTAGATAGTAGAGTAGATTTAAAAATGCAAAATACTTGAATAATAGTTATTATAAAATGTAATTATGTGCACACATCTATGCCACTAGAAATCAAATTTAGAAAGGTCTAGATGAAGAAGCAGTTTTAGCACCCTGCACTGTCATGAATGGGAGTCCTAGAATTTCTATAACAACAAATAAATGTGAAATTAAATAAATAAAAACAATATGCATCCTTTCATCAATGTAACATTAAATTATAGTCAATAATTTGTTTTAATAAATAATTTAAATTGGGTTTTTTTTCTGATATGGGTGAGAAGTTGGTTAAATAAATGTTTAGATAGTTCATCACACTTATTTTGGATATACTGCAAAGTATATCCAATTGCAAAGTATGTACATTAGTGTGATAAAAATGTGGAACCAGTTTGTTCTAATTGCCTGTGGCCGGTACAAAATGGCTGCAACACCAAATGCTACAGTGATCTCATATGCAGTCTGATAGGCACAAGAGGCAGACAGCAATTATATATATATATCTTATTTTGCCATGTCCAGAAAGGTTACCTCTTTAGCCACTATTACTTCCACCTTAAACACCACAACTGCTGTTGTATTCCCTACCAAAGAAAGACCAAGTGACTTATGAGCAACATTTGGTTTGAATGCAACATTGAAGGCTTTGGATGCTTCAATGGACGCTGATTAAAAGTGGAGCAAGCCAAAAACAAATTGAACATACTCATGGTTGAAATGATTACAAAATCTAAATATAGCCACAAATGGTAATACAGGGCCCTCGCACGCCTGTTAATAACAATATGTCTTAAAGTATAAAAAGGATATTTTATAGAAGTATAAAATAAGGCTTTTTTAAAAATTTCCTTCATGATGAAAACTTAACTTTCCTTATTGGAGTTGATCACATCAACTCTGTAGGACACGTTGGTTAAAGCATGAAGCCTATAAATAACAACAAAAAAAAAGTTTCCAGTTTAAATTTTAAGCTGAGTTTCCAGAATTCCAAGACCGGTCACAACGACCTGATCTCTCACAGTGAAGGTCTGATTTTGCTTCTCTGCCAGAATGACACAGTTTAATGTGAAGTCATAATATAATATAAAGGAGTATCAGTAGAAAAGAAAATAGGAGCAGGACATCAAAACATAAGTAATGTATTGCACATTGCCAGTGAGTGGCACTGTAATTATCACAGAAAACTGTAACATGCTTGTTTTCAGGGTGGGACTGTTAATAATCATGTAAAGTTTGGGGCCATTGTGATAATGTATGTGAAAGTTTTAGCCATTTTCTGTGTTTTTGGCAACAATCAAATAGACTGTAACAACATCAAAACGGCCAGAAATTGCACATTTGTCCCAAAATGGCTAAATTCCTGTTTACTTTGTGACATTGGTGCAAGAGAGAAAAAACAACAAAATCAATTATTATTATTACTATCATCATAATCATTATCATAGAAGATTCTGATACTTTGAACAAAATTGTGTATCCAAGCATTATATAGTTTTTCTGAACTTTTTTCCTCACCATTAGTTTGTTAACATCTAATAATCTCAATAAGTTAAGATTACAGATTTGTGTTTAACTGATAAGAGCAGAACTTTGGCTGGAAGTCAGGAGAAAACTAGTCTTGGTTTGTTTCTTTCAATCAGTATATATACAAAGCGGCATTAAAAACACAACATTGAAATAATTCCATAATTTTATTATTATGTTTAACCAAATCAGTTAAATAATATACAAATCAAGAATAGACATTTCAGACATGAAAAGTGATGAGTAAAACCACATTTCAGTGTTCTCCGGCACCTGCGGTCTGTCAGGACCCTACAAACGTGCTCTGAATAACCAGATACCTTTTTCCCTGAGCTTTCTGCGCACTGTACGAGCACTGATGTGGTTGCGGTGAGTACCAGGAACCTCAGCCGCCATCAGTACTACATGGAATCGGTCCCTCAGATGCATCACCTAGATAAGAAAATCTTGTGCACGAGTAGTGACACGTGGCTTGCCTGGGCTTGGTTGGTCTCGGGAGGTTCCCGTCTTTCTGTGGCGTGTCTAAAGGTGTACAACAGTTGAACGATGCATGCCAAAGTGTGCTGCTACCCTTGCAGCGGTCATTCCAGCACTCAGCCTGCCCAGGGCCTGGTCTCTGCTTGCATGTGGCAGTCGTGGCATATTCACTTTTCACAAACTTAAACTTTTTTTTACCAGGTTTTTTTTTTTTATAACCAGAGGTGCCAGCTGACAACAAGCAAACATGTTTTGATCCCACGCTCCACTTTGTGGATTAATCAAGGGGTGGCTATGGTATCAGACACGTGATCATGCCATATGCACACGCTAATATGGGCATTCACTTTTACTCATGAGAAATTGGTAACTACACCACACTTGAGTACTTAAATTTGTTTATTATACATGTTGTACGTTTGTGCTTTTTGCCTGTTTAATGCCTCGTATTATATTGACTTATATTTTTACATTGCTTTGACTAAAGACAATATTTTCTCATGGACTAACATTTTCTGCTGACAATGCAGCATGTCCAAATCTGATTGGAAGTGACATAGAGAGGATAAATTATTTTTTTAAATTATTATTAATATTTTTAATGGTAATAGTTACCAAAAAGGGCAAATGAACTGGGCTGCAGTTCACTGTAATTGTATTGTGCGTGTCCTTGCGTTCTTTGCTGTCAGTGTCTCCTTACATAATCGGTAATATTATTATTTATAGGGAATCAGTAAATGGAAACTTAGGCCCCATCATATATTAATGATTTGCAAAACTTATGCCAACGTATGACACATTTCTATAAAACACTGGTGTACGCAGAACTGTCAATGTTATTCCAGTTTTTAACATATACATAACTCATTAGTAACTTATCCAGAAACTATTGAAAACTTATACCTAACTTACATCGAACTTGTCAGATACATCTACATACATCAATATATGATGTGTTTCAGACAACCACGGAACTTTTACTGAGCGTCTTTCTAACTTAGAGCTAGCGTACTATGGGTGTATTGGGAGCGTTTAGGGGATTGGTATATAAAATGGGGGCAGCTGTAGCCTAATGGTTAGAAAAGTGGATTTGGGACCGAAAGATCACTGGTTCGATTCCAGAACCAGCAGAAAACATGTGTGGTGGGGGAGTGAGTTATACCTTCCCTTCCTCCACATTCATGGCTGAAGTGCCCTTGAGCAAGGCACCTAACCCCCAACTGCTCTCCGGGCGCCCCAGTGTGTGGCAGCCCACTGCTCTGAGTGTGTGTGTGCTCACTGTTTACATATGTGTGTGCTCACTTTGAATGGGTTAAATGCAAAGGCAATAATTTCCCTTGTGGGGATTAATACAGTATAGCAAAATCAAAAAAAGATCTGATTTGAATCAGTGAGCGACTGGCCTTTTATAAGCTACTTCATGTGATTGATTGTCAGGAATACACAGCTGCATACGTTAAACAATCTTTGGTCATAAGTTTCGAATGCTGCCAACGTTTTACGTGGATTCAAAGTGTGTCTGACATATTTAATTTATGAATAACTTACAAATAACGTGTGAACGGTCGCATAACTTACCTACAACTTATGGCTACTTACCTACAACTTATGGCAAGCATATGTAAAACATATGAGCCATACACTAGCATACGTAGAAACGTTTGTGCATGCCCAGAATTTTTCTACGTCCTCGCCATACCACGACTTATACCAGCATGCTGTTAACTTACACAAAACTTATTGTATAAATTATTAATTAATTAATCGACATATGCCAGTGTATTCGCCTAATCATAACTTTATTGTTACACCAAAAACACTTGAAATTCTCCACTAGGCATGTAGGCTTAATAGTTGAGACATTTTGCTTACAGTTAGGTCCACCACTTCAAAAACTTCTCCTGTGCCCAGAGAGAGAGAGAGAGAGAGAGAGAGAGAGAGAGACAGACAATTAACAAACAATCTGGAGGGCCTAAAGCCTTTTGCCACAATGTTTCTTTGTTATTCTTAACTTTAAATACCAGTTATATAGGCTAGTCTCACCATTTTTAAAGGTGAAAGAGTAATTTTAAACATTTTGACCTTACCCCACCTGACCTCAGAATCAAGAAAATTACTGTTTAGTAGTGTTTATTTATTGTAATTAATTTTTTTTCTTTCACCCAGACACATATCTATGACCCTACCTGCCAGTTTTAGGAGGAGTACTACTCGACCTGACTATGAACACCAGAGCTCTAATCTATATGCCATCTCAGGTAAAAATAAAAATAAAAATAAATAAATAATAATAATGGTAATGTATGTATTCATCTTTTGTGGGATAGATAAGCATATGATTTAAATGTCACTTTTTTCACCATCTGGTTACATGAGAAGATTCTTCTTGAATATGTATTTTATGTCACTTCTTCATTAAAACATTTGTTAATTTTGAGTATTTGTTTCTGTTCACTGTTTTAAATTTTAGCTATGGATGGTGTGCCCTTTGTGATCTCTGAGAAATTTGCATGTGCATCCAGTGATGTAAGTCTGCATTAATCATTTTGAATTTATATAATAGTTAATCATTAATGATTAGTATAATTATTAATCTATAAGTATTAATTATAGTAATAATTAATCCAAATCATTTTTAAAAATTTGAAACAATGGGCTCCCAAGTGGCGCATCGACAGGGTGCACGACTATCAACCCGGAGATCGCAAGTTCGAATACGGATTGATGCCATCCGTGACCGGGAGTCCATGGGAGCTAATTAGCCGAGCTCTCACGGGAGGGAGGGATGGCATACGCACACTTCCCTGTCGCTCACATTGATCACCAGCCAATCATGGGCGTCTGTGAGCTCATCCGTACGAGGGGGAGGATATCGCTTTCCCTCTGAGTGTGTTAGACTGCCCCCAAATATGCATGCACAGCAGTTCGAAAAGAGGCGGGCAGTAGCATTGCATGTCACGGAGGGGGCATGTGCTTGCTTACACCCTTCCCGGTGGTGGTCGTGTGATAGGGAAGGAAAAAAGTTGATGGGTGGGAATTGGATACGACTAAATTAGGGGACAAAAATGGGGGGAAATCCAAAAATAAATAAACAAAGAAATAACGTTTTAAAAAAATTTAAACAATGTAAAATACAAAGAAATAAAATAATAAAAATACAATGGATGAATGGATGTAAAAATACATCCATTCAGGTATTTAGTTGCCCAAATTTCCATTTAAGTGATTGACAAAGTCAATTCATCCAAGCCAGTCAATCATTTAATTATTAATCCTGTAAATAACTGCAGTTTACTTTATTAATAAGGTAGAAGGAGTAACAGTGCCCCAGAGTACACAAATCCATGCACAGAATTATATTTTTCACTTCTCACTCAAATTGAAGTAGCTGTTCAATTTGTCTCAAGATAAATATAAAATATTGTACAACCTGGCTTAAGAATAACCTTTAAGAATGCATTAATAAAGTCTTCAGATTCCTTTTTTTTGTTTTTTGATTTTTTGTTTTTCCCCAAACTTTGATTTTTGATTATAGTTCAGCTCTTCTGGTTCAGGACTCCAAACAGTACATTCATTATTTACAGCTTTTCATTATGTAAGATTTACAGAATTTCTTTTTTTCTTTTTTTTTTTTCTTGCTGTTTCCCTGAGGGTAGCCTTTATTAAAATAGATCCCTGATAAAATAATGAGATCCCTAGTTTCGACTCTTTGGAGATCTCTTATAGGCTCACTCAAAGCATACTTATTTACGTGTGTGATATGCACATTTTTGGCGACTGTGAAGATGTTTCGTGTTGGAGCGACAATGGTTAAGTATAAATTTCACTTAAATTAGAAGCAGTATGTCAAATAAAGCCCACATGGCACATGTTTGGATTACCTCTGTGTACACAAGGAAATAATGTGTACACACATGCGGAATTATGGGACCAATCAAACAATAAAAATGGTGTGGAGTATTGATTTGACAAATTAAAAAGTTGCAGTGTGATTCTTTTACTACCCATATACTGAATAATTGATAACCAGTGTTATAACAGGGGTAGGAGATTTTATTGTTAGTTCCTTTTGGCTGTCTGATAGGAGAAAGGCAATTATATTTCTGTTTAACGAAAAACATCTTTAACCTTTACATAATACTTTCAGCACGTTTGCTGTTTCAGTGCTTCTGACTGGCTTGGTCAGTGTCCAGAACACTATACAGTGTGTGCAATGTCATAACTGATTCTAATTAAAGGGTATTATGAATGGGCAAAACACTCCAACTAATCTTGAAAATTCTAGTAAACTAGAACACTCAAAGTAGCGTGGCAGGGTATTTCAGTAATGAAATTGCTACTGGTATTTTTGTTTACAGGTCAGAGAGACAATATGAAAAAGCCACATCTGCTATGATTGTAAAGTACATGAAAGTACTGAAGTATTGTGCTTTTATACTCTCCGGCAAGAACAGGTGCCGATACATGTAATGTGTTGATGGTAGGGCTGGGTGTTTTGATCTAAAAATTGTATTGCAATATTTTCTGGCATTCCCCTGATTTATTTGAATGAAATAATGTTACGGAACAAAAGAACTTGACAACATATGCAAACTGTTAATAATTACAGATGCCGAGGAGCTTGGGTGCTCTCACACTCCTGAACACACCAGTGGCCAGTTCTGACTTGTCAAACACTTGCCATAAATGTGTGCTGCTCCCAATACAAAGAAAATTTTGTTGATTTTCAGTGATGTGCTTGCGCATTGTGTTTGTTCTCATGGACCACAAACTTCAATTTCCAGAAAGGTTGGGATATTTTCCAAAATACAACCAAAAAAACCCAAAATATGTGATTTGTTAATTCAAATAAACCTTTATTTTTAATGATTTTCCAGCTTAATACAGAGGGTCCTCAACTTACTACAGTGATCCGTTCCTGCGTGCAAGTCAGATTTTGTCGTACCACTTAACTATGCTGATGTATTTTTCCTTCATGTGCGCGCACTAGTTCGTATTTATGACGCAAAAGTCGAAAATTGGAACGACAATTCTTAATGACTAATGACACGAGCGTCATAACCCCGAAAAGTCGTCAGTCGAGGACTTAGTGTACAACTTGTGAATATAAACAAAGTATGTTTTATAAACAAAATTTATAGTTAATAATTTAATGCTTGCAATACTCAACAAAAGTGGTAACAGATCGATATGATTTGATTTAATTTGTTTTATTAATCAATATTTACAGCATAATGTAAACAAACAACTCATACATACACTCACCGGCCACTTTATTAGGTACACCATGCTAGTAACGGGTTGGACCCCCTTTTGCCTTCAGAACTG
>JAQMYF010000005.1:22940308-22953193 GCA_030014195.1 Neosilurus mollespiculum | reverse complement strand
CAGGAGCGAGGGGCTTCCAAGATGAGAACTCCAGCCAGCATCAGCACACCAGGACAGACCACAGGACTCACAGAGCATCTAGAACATCTAGTTGATGTCACTTTGTTTGATTTCACCCATTTTTTAAGAGATCAAAAATATTAGACAATACACCTGACAGGGATTTTTTGTTCCTCATGTGTGGCAGGTAAATAACTGATTAAACAATTTAAAGTTCCAAATGTCTACTCTTTCTTTGAGCCCTGAGTTCTGCCTGGTCAAGACTCCATTTGCTGTTAAAAAGGATAAACCATCATAAAAACCAGAGAGCTGTCTACTGGAAATTTTGAAAATGAGAAAACAAAGAACATTAATTAAAGCCATTGTACAAGCATTATACATAGACAATACACCGATTTGGAATGTCCTGAAAAAGAAAAAACACTGGTCTGCTAATCCTACACTGAACAGTTTAGCCAAGGAAAACAACAGCAGTTGATAAAAAAAAAAAAAAAAAAAAGGTAAGAGCAGTGAAAAAAGCTGCAGTTGAACTGAGTGGCACAGTGGCATAGTGGTTACCATATAGGTGAAATTCGAAAAATTTGAATATTATGCAAAAGTTGATTTATTTCAGAAATTCAACTTGAAAGGGGAAACTAATATATTATATAGACTCATTACATGCAACGTGAAATATTTCATGCCTTAATTTGTTATAATTTTGATGATTATGGCTTACAGCATATGAAAACCCCAAAAATTAAATCTCAGAAATTTAGATTACATGAAATCAATAAAAAAGGATTTTAAATACAGAAATGTCAGCACTCTGAAAAATATAATCATGCATATGTACTCAGTACTTGGTTTGGGCCCCTTTTGCATGAATTACTGCCTCAGTGTGGCGTGGCATGGATGCTATCAGCCTGTGGCACTGCTGAGGTGTTATGGAAGACCAGGATGCTTCAATAGTGGCCTTCATCTCTTCTGCATTGTTCGGTCTCATGTCTCTCTGCTCTTGGCAATGCCCCATAGATTCTCTATGGGGTTCAGGTCAAGCGAGTTTGCTTGCCAATCCAGCACAATAATCTCATGGTCACTGAATCAGGTTTTGGTACTTTTGGCATTGTGGGCAGGTGCCAAGTCCTGCTGGAAAATGAAGTTAGCATCTCCATAAAGCTTGTCTGCTGAAGGAAGCATGAAGTGCTCTAGAATGTCCTGGTAGACGGCCAGTCACTCTGGACTTAATAAAGCACAGTGGACCAACATCAGCAGATGACATGGCTCCCCAAATCAACACAGACTGTGGAAACTTCACACTGGACTTCAAGCATCTTGGATTGTGTGCCTCTCCTTTCTTCCTCCAGACTCTGGGACCTTGGTTTCCAAATGAAATGCAAAATCTGCACTCATCAGAATAGAGGACTTTGGACCACTGAGCAACAGACCAGTTCTTTTTTTTCTTTAACCCAGGTAAGACTCTTCTGATGTTGTTTGATGTTCAGGAGTGGCTTGACAAGAGGAATATGACATTTGAAGCCCATGTCCAGGAACCGTCTGAGCATGGTGACTCTTGATGCACTAACTCCAGCCTCAGTCCATTCTCTGTGAAGCTCCCCCACACTTTTGAATGGCCTTTTCCTGACAATCCTCTCCAGGCTGCCGTCATCCCTGCTGCTTGTGCTTTTTCTTCCACAATTTTCCCTTCCACTTAACTTTTTATTAATGTGCTTTGATACAGCACTTTGAGAACATCCAACTTCTTTTGCAATTACCTTTTGAGGCTTTCCCTCCTTGTGGAGGTTGTCAATGATGGTTTTCTGCACAACTGTCAGGTCAGCAGTCTTCCCTATGACTGTGAATTCTACTGAACCAGACTGAGAGCCCATTTAAAGGCTCAGGAACCCTTTGCAGGTGTTTTGGATTATTTAGCTGATTAGAGTGTGACACTTTGAGCCTACAATATTGAACCTTTTCACAATATTCAAATTTTCTGAGACTTTGGAATTGGGGTTTTCATAAGCTGTAACCATAATCATCAAAATTATAACAAATAAAGGCTTGAAATAGCTCACTTTGCATGTAATGAGTGTATATAATATATTAGTTTTACCTTTTAAGTTGAATTACTGAAATAAATTAACTTTTGCAGAATAATATTATTTTTCGATTTTCACCTGTATCTGCCTCACAGCAAAAAATTCCTGGGTTAGATTCTCAGTCTTGGGTGTTTCTATGTGGAGTCTGCATGATCTCCCCATGCTTGTGTGGGCTTTCAACAAGTACTCTGGTTTCCTCCCATACATGCACATAAGGCCCAATTGACCAAATAGGTGTGAGTCTGAATAATTGTGTGTGTTGCCCTGCGATGGTCTGGTGAGCTATTTAGGGTGTATCCCACCTTTGAACAGTGCTAGCTGAAATAGGCACCAGCTTCCCACAACCAAGAGAGAGTCTGCTCAAGAACTTGAGCAATTGTTTGCTTAATTCTTGAAAGGTGTGGAAGCGGCAACATATACAAACCAGGTACACTGATCCAGTGTGCCAGTGCAGAATCCATAGACATCTTTCCAACATTTGATCAATGTTTAATATCCTGAAAGATGACAAGGTCATTGGTTATTTTCGCTTGTAATGTCCTTGGGGCTTAAAGGAAAAAATCTAATGGTTCAAGGAAAAGGCAATCTCCAAAAAGCCACTCACTCCCTGACACAGGAAGAATACAAGCTCTTCTGGAATGATAACAGCTGCAATAATCCAGTCAGAAGAGCATTTATGTCAACTGAGGTCTTTTTTCCCTCTTGATCTAAGACAAACTTTCGTAACTTCCTGGCTGTCACTATTTATGTCATTTGCAACACCAACAGAGTTGTTTTCTCCTTCAAACTTTTCTAATAATTCACTCTCTGCTCATCAACACTCATTAAAAAGCTACCAGCAGTGAATCTAAGTGATTAAGGGGGTGGGGATTTGTCATATAATGGGAACTGTTATTTATTTCATCACAATCTCTTCCTATACTTTTGTTTAATTAAAAAGTTGGATGGTCTTACACTGAAAGTACAATGTTTTAAGTTCTTTAACACACCCTGATGTAAATATCAGGAAATTAAATTTGAAATTGTGGTCTACGATTTCAAAAGCATCTTGTAATCTCAAACTACAATGCCTTCAGTATGTGATGTATGTGACAGTAGGTATTAAAAACAAACAAATTGGTTCCACTCTCCAACATAGTGAACACTGGTTATGAATGTATTTATTTATTTATTTATTCATTTATTTCATTTTTATAGCAGGCAGGGGTTTATTCATCTCAGATTTGATATTTATTTATTTATTTATTTATTTATTTATTTATTTATTTATTTATTTATTTGGCTGGCTGGCTGGCTGGCTGGCTGGCTGGCTGGCTGGCTAGCTAGCTAGCTAGCATGCCCTCTTTCTTTGATAGTTCAAGATAGGCTTCTTGTGCAAATCCTTAGACAAACCTGGAAAGTACCTTGACCTGGAGTTGGGTGCTGTTTCTGGTTTTACCTGCATTTTGCTGAGAAGACATGAGTTCCCCTCCATACACACAATTTCTCTTTTGACCACAGCAACCACAGACTTAGCATGAACCTAGGACTTTGCATGAAATGAAATCTCTTGATGTAAGCATCACTCAAATTCACCAGAAATAGCAGAAACCATTTTTGTCTAAACTAAGCTGGCTTCAGTTATGCATTTAGACTGGGGGTTTCCCATGTGGCTATGAGGTGAGACTTTACAATCTTATATATGTTTTATATGTTTTAACTCTGTATGTATTAATAGTATTTATCATGTATGATAAAATTTATACGTACTGTACATTCTATAACAGGCAATAAAAAAAAATCCAATATGTAGCAAGATCTCTCAACTTTCTTTCACATATTTATTTTAAACACAGTGCTTTCAAAGGCTTTATATCATTCATTCATTTTCTGAACTGCCTAATCCTAATTAAGGGAGGCTGGCACCCATCTCAGCCAACTCTGAAAGAAATGGCTGGCCTTTGATAACACAGTTAACTGCACTGGATGTACAGAAGTGACAACTTGGTGATAGTGGGGCTTGAACCCTTGACCTTCGGATTAATAAGCCAGCACTCAACCACTAGGCCACCACTACCCGGCTTTATGTCATATTATTCAAAAATAAATGAGCACTACTGAAAGTTATTGATAGTTACTGAATTTACTACTGAAAAATATTCCTGGAGCAAGGCATATTTGTGTTGACCAATCTTTCACCTTTCACATTTTAAGAGTATAAGTGTATGTATTATATTTGTTAATACATTTTGTTGCCCCTCTTTAGGATTTACTTCCTATAGGCAACAATATAATGAAAGAATAAATTCTGCAAAACCAACGTTTTATAGTTAAGAAAGATAAATTAGCATGAGCAATCACTGCAAAAAGACTAGTGTCCTTTCTCCCCATTACATACACTTATCAATCATCTTATAACAACAATTTATTTTAGAGTTTTAGGAAAGACACTGCCACAAGAATACTCAATTATATACTCAGTATGGTTCTTGAAGTATAGAGTATTTGGGAATAGTGCTGATCAGGGTCACTTTATATACTCTATGTTGACACAAGTGATTGAAATAATAGAGACTGAAAAACCTAAATATATTATTTTCCTTACAAGTTGCTCTTATTCCTGTCATATGAAGTACACATGAAAACACACCCTTAATAAAGTGTTCAGTTTGTGTAGTGTATTAAAAAGGTGTATGTTGGTCTGTATATATTAGTATAAACTGAATGCAAAAGTCAGCAGTGACTTCAAAAAGCTTGAGCATTACACATAGTGCATGTGATGGCAAGAAGAAGAAAAAAAATTCTGGGAAATCTTGTCTCGCAAGGCTGGCTGCGTCATTTCCTATGATGACAAATGTGTGGTTTCAGGTCTTTAAAATGTTATACCAGGCTGCGACCATGACTAGTTTCAACCTCGGCGCATTGAGAAATGAATGGTCATGATAGGAACATGTTTTGGAAGGGCCACAGACCACACTCAACATCTAGTAAGTACTACACTTTGGCACATAAAACTACTGCAGACACACTCTACCATAAGTGGTTAAAAAGACAATTAAAATTGTCTTTTTTATTGACACATTGAACAATACTTTCATATAATACTTTATTAATGTTACTTACTGAGATACACGTCTTTAAAAATTTTCATTCAAGGTATTGTCCGTGCTATGATAGTGACAGTAATCATGTTTATGATAGTGTTGAAGTCTATCAATAGATAATGAAAGTTTTTTGCCATAGTATATGCACTGGTACTTCTGTGCTTTTCTCTCTTATTCACTGGAATTTAATTTAATCCTGATATTTCTTCTATGCTTTTCAGTGATCTTCCTCTCCCTTGCCCTGTTAACTGTCAGTAAGCTAGTAAATACAGCAGTTCCATGCATGGAGAGCTGCAATAAAACAATTCAGAAAGGTGTGAAACTCAGCAAGTTAATGAAAAGAAACACTGCAGAACTGATAAAGACATATGTAAGTACATTTTAATATGATACCTTACACATATTTATGTTCGTACATTTACTGTAGGTAAACAGTAATGGAGAAAATTCTGTGGTCAAATGCTGTCAATTGGTGTATAATGAATTAAAGCTTTCCATTCATAAAATCATATGCAACATTTGAGCAACATTTGTGGGTGTCTGTGAGCATGTGATACAATTGTACATAAATAGCTACGACAATAAAAAGCACTCTAGTAGTAGCACTAAGAGTGGGATGAAATGGGGAACTATCACATTTAGTCCAGAAGTCTCTCTCTCTCTCTCTCTTTCTCTCTCTCTCTCTCTCTCTCTCTCTCTATATATATATATATATATATATATATATATATATATATATATATATACATACACGCACACACACACAAACACACACACACACATGTGGGTGTGCGTGCACAGGAGAATATGCAAACTGACTCAAAAACAGGACTTGAACCCATGACTTTCTTGCTGTGATGCAGATTACATTATATTTTAACAGTGCCATGGTGCCACCCATATGTATATGCTTAGCCTTGAAAAAATTGGGGTTACCAATAAAATTTCGCAGCAAATATAGTTAAGACATTTACAAGGGAATAGATTTTTTTTTTTTTTTAAGGAAAATTTTGTCCTTTAATTTTTTTCTTTCGTTAAAAATCTTTTATTTGCAGCTATTACATCCTTATAGACTTTTGTCAAGGTAAGATGAAGAAATTTCACCCCATGCTCCCTGAAGCACCTTCCACAAGCTGGACTGGCTTTATGGGCACTTTTTTTTTGTAGCTGTTTGCTTCTTCACTGAATAGTTCCTGCATAGTTTGGAGCTGTGTATTGGGTCAATGTCCCGTTGAAGAAGGAAACCAGGTTCAATCAATGGCATGGTGCTCCAAAATGACAAGCTTCATTAGTTGCTGAAAATGGGCCTCTGTGTGCCTATGTAGATATTCCATTAAAATTAAGCTGTTTCCAACAATAATAGACATTTACAACATTAACAGTGCCCGGACTGTCTGACTGAAAGTGTTTTTCTTTTACACATACATTTACATGACTAGTATAGGTGGAAACAACTGAATTTTTAATGGAGTATCTATATAGGTGTACAGAGGCCCCACGTTTGTCATGTTAAAAGCAAAATAAATAATTAAAACTATTTTGCAAAAAAGTAAAATAAAATTTTAGGCTAAGTAACCATCTGGCGAATCAGCCTTTGTGGGTTGATTATAGACTCAATATGGCCATAAAAATAACTTTCTTCTGCAATTCATCTGTCTTTTTTGTTTTGGGAAAGGCAATTCCATATAAAAAAATTGCCAAGAAACTGAGGAACTCATACAATGATGTATACTACTCTCTTCACAGAACAGCACAAACTAGCTCTAACCAGAATAGAACGAAAAGTCTGACGACCCCCCCAGTGTACAACTGAGCAAGAGGACAAGTAAATCTGAGTGTCTTCTTTGAGAAATAGATACTGACAGAAAAAAGAAAAAGATTGAGATGGGAAACAAACACAGCCATTGGAAAGTGGAAAACTGGGGGGAAAGTGCTATCAATAATGATTCTCATTTTAAGATGTTTGGGTCACAAAGAAGAACATTTTTAAGGCACATATTACAGCAAAACATGTTGGAGGAGTGTTTGACCCCATGTGTCCAGCATGGTGGGGGAAATGTAATGGTCTGGGGGGTGCTCTAATGGTAGAAATGTGGGAGATTTTTACAGGTTAAAAAGGGATCTTGAAAAAGGAAAGCTATCACTCTATTTTGCAATGCCATGCCATACCCTGTGAATGGTGCTTAATTGGAGCCACCTATCAGAACAATGACCAAAACACTCCAAACTATGCAAGAACTATTTAGAGAAGAAGCAGTCAGCTAATATTGCAAATACAAATGGCTGAAATGAGCTTCCTTTGCAGGGTGGCAGGGCTCTCCCTTAGAGATAGGGTAAGAAGTTCTGTCATCCTGTCATCCGGGAGAACTGCTCCTCCTCCGCGTTGAGAGGAGCCAGTTGAGGTGGCTCGGGCATCTGATTAGAATCCCTCCCAAACGCCTCCCCGGTGTTTTGTTTCGGGCATGTCCAACCAGGAAGAGACCCTGAGGTCAACCTAGAACATGCTTTAGGGACTACATCTCTCGGCTGGTCTGGGAACGCCTTGGCTTCCCCCTGGAAGAGCGGGAGGAAGTGGCTGGGAAGTGAGACGTCTGGACCTCACTGCTTAGGCTGCTGCCCCTGCGACCTGACTCCAGAATAAGCGGAAGACCCGGAATCAGCTAATATTCTGTCAATATTGGAGTGGCCAGCACAATTACCAGATCTCAAGGCTATTGAACTGTTGTGGAAGCAGGTTGATCATAGCATACATAGCATACAACTTGTGGAAGGTGCTTCATAAAGCATGGAGTGAAATTTCTTCATGTTACCTCAACAAACTGACAGCAAAAATGACAAAGGTCTACAAGGCTGTAATAGCTGCAAATAGAGGATTTCTAACAAAAGCAAAGTTTAAAGAGCAAAATTATTATTTCAAATAAAAATTAATATCTGTTACCTTATTAATGTCTTAACTATATTTGCTATTCATTTTGCAACTCATTTCATTTAATTTTCTGAACCGCTTAATCCTAATTAGGGTCGCGGGAATCTCAGCCGACTCTGGGCGAGGGCAGAGTACACCCTGGACATCTTGCCAGGCCATTGCAGGGCAGAAACAAACTGACAGCTATGCAGCCTACACCTTGACGAAAATCAGCAATGGTTGTTTTACATACGTCTCACCATAGACAATGAGAGACATGGCCGGCCTTTGATAACCCAGTTAGCTGCACTGGGGGGACAGCAGTGACATCCCGTTGATAGTGGGGATTGAAACCCCGACCTTGGGATCAGTAATCCAGCACCCTACCATCGGGCCACCACCGCCCCTTTTGCAATTCATTAGATGGATATAATCTGTAATTCATGGAAAATGTGTAATTTATATATATATATATAGATATATAGATAGATAGATAGATGGATAGATGGATAGATAGATAGATAGCTTTGCCCAGAGTTGGCTGAGATAGGCTCTATCATCCCTGCAATCCTAGTATGATAAAGCAGCCAGGCAAATGAATGAATGCATAGTTATAATTTCAGGCAAAACAAGCTTTGATTATAAGAATACTGTGAGAAATAGAATACTATGAGAATACTATTTAGAAAATTCAAATTCAAATTTATTTGTCACACACAAATATGTAGTTAAGCAATATCACATGGGAAGGAGTTCTGTTGTACTGAATATCAGAACATCTGTACATCGGTGATTGGCACAAGGTCACAGTCCAAGTGCTGAAGATAATCACAGCCATCCTGATATTCAGTACAACAACAAAAAAATGGTCTTGTGTTTTTACTACAGTTCTATAAACAAGACATTATGTCATGTAAGTGACAATTCAGAAACAATATAGTTAAATTTTTCACAGAAGCCACACTCACTAAAAATTTCTTCTGTTTCATCATCTGATGACCTCTCATATTTTAAGGCTTATACATTCATCCATTCATTTATTTTCTGAACCAATTAATCTCAGAAGTTTTGGGCGGAGGCTGGGTCCTATCTCAGTCGGCTCTGGGCGAAGGCAGAGTACACCCTGAGCAGCTCACCAGTCTATTGTGACACCAGTGCCAGTAAATTGAAGTTGTACTTCTGAAGTTTATTAATAGCTAACACCACTAATTGTAGCTCAGTTTTTTTAAATAGGACATGGAATCTTATCTGGTGAACACAGATAAATTGAAATAATACACATAGTGAAACATCCCAGTGCCTTTTTAGTAAATAATAGCACTTTTGAAATGCTGCTGAACCAATCAAATTAGTAGACTGGGCCTAACTGTTGTATAAGAATCTTTCTGTAACATTACATTTAGTAATCTAGTAAAGAAAAGGAATAATAACACAAGCAAATCTTTTATCACAATAGTCCAAGCAATTAAGATGTGGATACAATTTTTCTCTTGTTACATTGTCAACAAAAACATTTCAGGTAGATTTTATGCTGACAGTAAAACACAACATAAAAACCTGTATTCCTTTGTCACTGTCCAAACTTAACAATAAAATCGTTATATTTTCTCATCAGCAAGCCAATGAGGGAGATTTTGCAAAGCAGTTTTGCAAAATGCAGATGGATAATGTTCCAGCATCAAGCCTCTCAGGACAAACTGCTGCTGATCGCATGTTCAGTGTTTACACACATCTAAAGGAGTTCCAGCCTCACATAAAAAAAGTTCTAGAGCAGCAGACAGACTTACTGCCTCCTCAGAGCCCTTTGCTTAATAGCCTGGATGAGACTTTGCAACGAACTGGCCACCTCGCCCACAAGGTGAACTGCATTCTGCAGATTTTGCAACCCAATATTCCCATACCCGAGCCAGCAGCTGGACCCACCGGAATTCCTCTGCCTCAAAATGTGTTTCAACAGAAGGTCTATGGGTGTGTCATCCTGACTCGACTCCATGAGTTCCTCTTTAGAGTCGTCAATGACCTTAGGTCACTCAAGGCGAGCATGTGTAAAAAAAGGAACTGTGGTTATGTCATTGAACTACTGGACAATGATTTGAAATGAGTTGTCTTTCTGATATATTTAAGAGTTGTATTACTAATATATTTATTAATTATTTATTTTCACATACAGTAAATATAAAAAGTAGCTCATGAAACAAGGATTTATGTTTGATAGTTTCATTTGCAGGTATATATAAGGTATTTATTTAATTAATTTATTAGTACATCATAATTAATTAATGTATTACTTCAAAACACAATGTTCCTAAATGGCTAATGAAGTTATATCTGTTAATTGTTCAAAATTCCATTTTGTCACTAAAGGAAAATCTTTCATTCTTATCAAAGGGTGACTACAGGTCTGAGAGTTTATTTCAATGAATTTCCAACCAATGATTTTAGAAAGTATATTATGGCAACAAACAGAGCTTAAGGTTAAATTAGCAGCATCATACTGTACGTGATATTCCTCTGTAGACAGACTGACCAGACCTCATGTAGAACTTTGACCCAGATTAAAATTTCTTGCTACTGTAGGTCTTAAAATTTGTCTTAAACGACAATATTTGATTGTTCAGAAGTTCACAAAGCTTGTGATATAAGGTGTTAGCCATATTGGCTTTTGTGGTATAATGCTTGCTAGGCATTAATGAACTGTTGCTTGGGCTGCTGTCTGAGACATCTAAAACAGGTTGAGTAGACAGGAAGTGAAAGAGACTGTGATATCACCCGTTAATGACGCATTCAGCTAAACACATCAGATAGGAAAGAAAAAACACTGACTAGCTGTCGCCCTGTCACAAGATGGGTGTCTGAGAGCTGTGTGTGTGTGTGTGTGTGTGTGTTTGTGTTTGTGTAAATAAATATATATAATTAAAAAATATTACATGTATATATTGATATTTACAAATAAGACAGTAAAAACAGACACACATATCCTTGTTTGGCTTTTCCCCTCACTTAAAATAGGCAATAGCTCATAGTGCTTTTTCACAACTACAGTACAGTTTGGTCAATATGTATTTGAACAGTGTCACAATTTTGTATTTTTGCCTGTGTACTTTATTTGAAGTGCCTTTCTATCAGTTTTGTAGCATTTGACTGAATCTGTATAGAAAGTAACGCTTATACATGTCAGAATTTATCCTGGTTTTTTTTGTTTTTTTGTTTTTTTATCAGCAGTCACATCATTCAATAAACACCAGTGACCCAGTTCAACTAGTAATTATACATACCTATTTCCACCATATTTGAAAGATGATGAAGAATGCCTTGGATCACAAGCTCTTTCTTTCCTTCTACATACACTGTAATGGATTGCTGTAAATTTACTGTGGATACAATACCGTACTATACCGTATTTCATAATAACTGTTAATATTGTTATTCATCCCTGTACATTTTTATCTTTATATAAAAGAATTACCCACTTCAAATATTTTTACATTTTGTTTACTTTGCAGCATTAAATAAAGACACACACATATACAACACCAACGCCAACACCAAGTAACAAATAAAAAAGATCCCAGGAATTAAGTTGTGGACAAGCACAAGTCAGGAGATGGATACAAAAGAAATTAAAAGGTTTTATATCTGTGCACTAAAATTTATTATCAGGAAGGGGAAAGTGTTTGGTGCAACTAGGAACCTTCCAAACCTGGATGTTTGGAAGAAATTGGTCAGAGAGGCTACCAAGAGACCTATGGCAACTTTAAAGCAGTTAGAGGAATTTTTGGCAAAGAATAGTCACTGTGTACACGTGACAACAATATCATAAATGCTCCACAAATGTGAAGTTTTGTTTGAGCCCTGCCAAATCAGACCTTGGAGAACTGACTATTCACCAGACAGTTACCAGTCATCTATTCATGTAAATGTGTTAAAAGTAGAAACAAATAAGCAAGCATAAGGATCTGAGTGACTCTGACAAGGGTCACATTGTGATGTCAAAGAAACTAGGTTTATTAATCTCCAAAACGGCAATTCTTTTGAGGTCTTACTGATATGCAGTTTTTAGTACCTGCCAAAAGTAGTTCAAGGAAGGAGAACCAGTGAATTTGAAAGAGAATCATTGGTGGCCACGGCAGACATCCTGTATGTTCAATTAGTTACAACAATGTAGCTGCAAGCAGCGATGAGGGGGTCAAGCAGCTTAGCAGGGTAGAATTGCTATGGCAACTTGTTTAAAACTTTGTTTAAAACTTGGCTGCAAACCTGGGTAGCAATGATGATCATGATGATTATGTAGTAAGTTTGGTGAAAACTTGACAAAATAGTGTGTGTTGGTGTAAACATATTTGTAAATATTTTGGTCAAGTCCAGTATGGCAGCCAGATCAATTAAGTTGTTATATCAGGTTGGCAAGTCTCAGTTTTGGAATTACCAAGCTATCAGTATACATAAAAATCAGGATTTTAATAGAAATACATCAATATTTTTTCACCAAGACAAATATTTGCTTACTGTAGTGCTTTTTGGATATCAAAAATGTAAATTTTTGTCTATCATCTGAGGATCCAGAGTACATGTGTCAAATTGAGTTTGTGCAGATTTTCATTAATGGATGTATGAGTGTGAAGGGAATGGTTGTATAAAAGCTGAAATAAGTTCAATTCAATTCAATTCAATTCAATTCAATTCATTTCAAGGGCAGTGGTGGCCTGGTGGTAGGGTGCTGGATTACTGATCCCAAGGTCGGAGGTTCAAGCCCCACTATCGGCAGGTTGTCACTGCTGTCCCCCCAGTGCAGCTAACTGGGTTATCAAATGCCGGCCAT
>JAQMYF010000005.1:22922167-22940208 GCA_030014195.1 Neosilurus mollespiculum | reverse complement strand
GCCTGTGTGTTTAGTTATCTATATATAGTATAATATAGGCCTACAAGGTATATGCCAAGCTGCTTTTTGGACTATCAAGTTAAACTGGGATACGCCTATAACCATTACAAACTACTTAAAAAAAATTCCTTTTACTACGAAGTTTGAATTTAACCAGCCTTATAGTAGTAATATAATTATGGTGTAGCTTCAGTACTACAAGCTAAAAACCCACGAAGTATGTATTAGTTATACACAATAAGATATAATATACAAATAAGACACTGTTCTGAAGCAATAAAGCAACAACACAAATATGCTCCGTTGTTTTATTTACAATTTTCTATAATAAATCGAGCAGAAAATTGCAATCCTCCCAAATCGCCTTAAGGAGCCTATGCTTCATATGTAGGTTTGTTTTTATTTTGTAAGGACCCAAGATGGCGCTGATCGAGCTTTGTTTTCGTACAGTATACTAAGCGCTCATTGGTTGGTCTACTTATTTAGACGTCTATGACCATTACCCTATAACCATTACAGTATACACCAGACTTCATTGCTCATGCTAAATAAAAAAAAAAAAATCTAATTTCTCTCATTAGATGTGAAATGTTGGTGAATAAATCAGTTAATTAACAATTCTGTTAATCAACTAGTAATTAGTACTGATTTGTGAAGATGTTGAATATTGCAGTTAAAGTATTATCCCTGTGTGTTGATATTCACATAATCTTTTTCTTATTATAATATTCAAAACAGAAACTTTCTGTCTTTTTATTCACATCTTCTTTTCCTTTTTCCTCTTTCTCTTAGTATTATTATAATAAAAAGCCTTGCTTTTCTTTCTTGATATTCACTTTATTATTTTCTTCTTCGTAATATTTTTATTATAATTATTCACTATTATGAATAATAATATTACTATTCACTCATATATTGTTACAATTTTATTCAATACCATACTACACTCCTGTTGTTTTTGTTGGTACAGTTGTGTGAAGTGGATGTTGTCTGTTAGTTATACATTCTATATATTTGTGATGCCGCTCACATGCATTGATTACTCAGCGTGGTGTATTTTTTTTTTATCATTTGAATGTCGAAATGCTTTGGGCCTATGTCTTGATAAAATACAATGTACTATATATATGTGCAATATATGAAGAGTTATTTTCCAAAATGCCATAAATCCTGTTCTAATTCTACTGTTTCAAGAAAAAGATTTTTCTACCCGCTGCCTAGTATTTTGACAGCACCTTTGTTCTTTGTATTAATACTTTATTTAAATTGGTTTTAACACTATTTAAAAAAAAAAAATTCTAATTTCTTTGTCCCGCCTCCTTGTGTCACAACCTGCGAGGTATCCGCTCTCCTCCCCTCATATGGGATTGTTTTCATGACCCGGCCCTCATTCCAAATTAATTGAATAGCCACGGTATAGAGCTTGGCTTAAACCCCGCAATAATGGTTACAGTTAAAGCATATATGCTTTGATTCTTTGATTTATCACCACCTGTTTAGCCACAGCTGCTTAGAAACCTGTGTAAACTGTGAGGAATTTTTCTGTTCCACAGTTCAGCACGCCAGTTTTCAGTATATATGTATATATGTATATATATATATATATATATAAGTGTGTGTGTGTATGTATATGTATGTACGGCCAATGGCTCATTGGGCGGAAGTGGAGGGGAGGGACATAGGCTCTGAGCTGTGGCGCACTTCCTTTTAGCTGGAGAATTAGTTGTTGTTCTTAAAATGGCGCCGTTGGATCTGGACAAGTATGTTGAAATTGCAAGACAATGTAAATATCTTCCAGAAAACGATCTAAAGGTTAGTTAAACCTTCGCACATGTAGAGCATTTGACAATAACAGCCATTAAAAAAAAGTAATAATAACCTTCAGTCTTCTTATGAGTGAAGCATGACAAACAGCAGAGTATTAGGGTAGAAATGTTGATTTTGTATCACATTTTTTCTTCATTCGTATTCTTCATCCTGTATCACTAAGTTCATAATGCTCTGTTTAACTTATTGGATGTTGCTCATGAGTAGCCAATCTCACCGTAGGTACGAAGCGCTTTTACCCAATCCAAATAAGGGGGTGGCCTTTCTCGAAATATAGCTAGCTAAGGAAAATCATAGCAAGTTAGTATTCTAATATATGTGATTTTATTATTCGCGTTGATCATTGTTGTTGAAATTGTCCCACATTGTCTGTTCCACCATCTACAAAATTATGTCTTACTTTCAACAAGATAAAAGAGTTAAACCCAAACACTGGTGTACTGCCTTAACTCTTTTTAAAATAGCTAGTTCACGTTAGCTAGGTTAGTACCTAGCTAACGTAAACTAGCTATTTTAAAAAGAGTTAGTAATGCTAGTAGTTTAAATGTTAGTAATGCTAGTAGTTTAAATGATAAGAACCGGTGTATTTCGAAGTCATGGTCATGTAGCTAGCTACGTGGTTATGTGTTAGCATTGTTGACTTTATTTTTTACTCAGCTACTGGAATATCAGTGTTGTGTTTTGGGGCGTCGGGAAAGCTAGCATTATTTGTACCATGGGCTACAAAAATGCATCTCCACCTTCTTGATAAACTTAATCTCTAACCCAAAGCTGTGAGCAGTAATCTTTATTCCGACAAGTGTGGTAAAAAGTAGAAATGCATTTCCGCAAGAAAACGCTGTTGTGGATGACTGCACGATGAAAAAGAAAAGACGAGAGCGGTTCATGACGGATGGCAGATCCTAAACAGGACCAGTCCTCAGTCAGTCAGATGTGTATTTTGCCAAGAACTTGTATTTAAGAGAATATATGACATGAAATTAGCTTCACTTATCACTAAATTATCAGTAGACGTTGGCACATCATTAACATTTATCATGTACCATCACAAGTAAACGGCCCCCTAAATACTGACCTGTCAGATGTTTACATGAGGACCCATCTTTGGACAACCTTAACCTCCCTCACAGTCTTTTTTAGGTCAACGCAGGGGTCATCAACCCTGTTCCTGGAGAGATATCGCCAACATCTTAACACATCTCTTTTAGCTGATCACGAACTTCTTGGAAGGAAATTAAATCCAAACTTAATAAAACATATCGACAAACTATGCATGCAAGTTTTTATTTTCTATTAAATTGTGCTGTTTCATGATTTTTTTTGTCTTGTGTAAAGATTAACACCCCCCAAGCAATAACAATGCACATAAAGGGGACACCACTGTAATGTGAAAGTAATGAAAAGTCACATGATTATCTGTAAATAGAATTGTGCATGAATTGTAGAAGTGACTTGATTTATTTTTTCTAAAGTTCATTAGTTTGTATCCGAGTTGTTAGTTTGATATTTAAATTCTGTTATTATTGCCATTAACTTGCCTCATATGACTTTGCAGATTTAAGTCCTATTCTTGCGATTTTGCACTCTTGTGATAGAAAACGGCAGTCTTTTCAAACTGGCTACGGCCGCACCCAGACATTGGCGCTGTATCGATTCTATTTATTTATTTATGAAAAACCTCGGAAAACGCCTCAGACAGCGTAAATACAACACGGAACGTGATTCCGTGTTAGATGCTGTTTGTGGCTGTGACATTGGTTCTGCTTGAAATTGTTATATTTTGTATGGATTTTTGGAGTAAGGCTACTGTGTGCTATTGATGGGTTTCTGATGTTGTCACACACCTCGCTTAATTCCTGCAGCCGCCATCATGTGAGTCAACTAAGTCATTCGAGCATAAATAAACTGCATGCATGCTATGGTACATACATGCGTGGTATGGGGCTGTACAAACCACACCAATCCTGGTGAAAACAGAGGCACTATTCTGATGTTCCAAAGGTGATGAAACTCCAGGGAGCAGACAGTAAATGCTTCGTCACAAAGGCAAAACCTTTGGCTGGCAAAAATAATCAGGGAGGGCTTCGTTCCAGACCCAAGTAAAAAAACATTACAAAGTGTGTTCCAACCACTTTAGCACAGGTAAAAATATTTTACTAACATGCAGCTCATTGTTTAAATCTTGGATTAAAATTCCTAATGAACCAAAGTACCTGTTAACGTATAGGCATTCATATATTTCAAACATGTCTATGTGAAACTGTGCTGTGAGGAGTCGGTACATATAGCCCTTCATGTACTATCACACGTGCACACACGCAAACAAAGCCCTCTATTTTTCCAAAAAGTACATGATGTTCAGAGTGTGAGTTTAATAGACATTACATTTAAAAGACTAGTCATCTAGAGTGTGTTGTGAAGCAGAAAATTTAAATAATGGTTGTTAAAGGTTTTTTTTTTTTTTTTAATTCAAATATCTCAACAAATTGCGGGAAGTCACCTCAAGCTCCTAGCTTCAGTCACTTTACCTGCATTTAGCTTTAAAATCCTTTGGCCTTTGGCAGTCACCTCATTCCTCTATTAAAAGACAAAAATAAAACCTTGTGCCACATTTAGGTTTTTAAAATGTTCTCACGAGAGACCTGGAATTTTTTTTTTTTAATCTGGCCTGAATGTAATGTTTTTTTTAACTGGCTCCATTGCAAGACTAATACTAACTGAAATTAATTCCTTCATACGTGGTGATGTCGCTGATTTTCAGTTTTAACTAGCTGTCACTGTTTTTGCATGGAAGGGCCGAGTGCTCCTCAGAAGCCCGACATGACTTCACAACCAAAAGAGGCTACCAGCAGAGCAGTTAGTAGTAGAAAGTATGCTGTCGGTGTGAGAGAAGTCTGTTTCCAATGGGCTTCAAGTTCAATGTGTTCATGTGTCAATTTTTAATTTGTAATATTCAGAAAGCTGAAGTCCTGCTCCCTCTATTAATGTAATATTCATCAGATAAAATGAGAGTGGAAACAAAAAACTCAGACGCTAGAAACAAACATTAGTACTTACATTAGTACAGCACCTAAGCCAGACAAGTTACCATTGGATAAAACATGCTACAAAATCATCTTGCCCTTTGCGCATGCAGTATTTACAGACCTTAACATCATACGAAACTAGAAAACAGAACCTATCTACTGGTACCAAATTTGTTTTTGTAGGAAGATCTGTTGGGTTGGTACAGTATGTTAAAAAGAAAGAAAGAAAAAAATACCCCAAATAGGCAGTTTGAACGTAAATATATAAGAAATGATTGATAATAGCCAAGATATGTCTCATTTGTATAGAATTGCAGTTTTTATGGAATAATATTCTAATACAAGTATTCTAAACTAAAAGTTCAGCTAGGGTTCAAGTTCAATACTTATATTGAGGGGAGACCCTGTGGCCTGAGGAAGCACGAATATGGTACCTGCCACAGAGGGAATGGCAGACAGCATGTCTGACAGCATTTTCCAATATTGAAATAAAAGTGATAAGTATAGCCTGGGCCCATTAAATCTGCATGAATATAAGTGTCAAAAAAAGGAACTTGAACTTCTTTGCAAAAAAAAAAAATCCTGCCATTGGCTTGTTGTGCGAGTGGAAAAATTTTATAGGCAATGACCCAAATTAACATAGTATTTTTTTGGAATTCGATTCCGTGATTATTTATTAATAATATATCATTCGGAGATACTAGTGAAAAACTGTGAACTGCTGTGGGTGATATTTGAACAAGCACAGCCTAATGCCCAAAAAAACCTTTTGTTTCTGGTAACATTGCAGAAAAATCTTGGGTCAGTAGGTTGGTAAAATGTTGTTTTTAATTTTTATTTCCTTTTTTGTAAGAGTGAACTTCATAACGCATGGCTTAAATATGGTTGGGTCACTATATCCAGTCACTTTATAAACACACACACCTAAAATAAAAATTTTAAATTAAGAATGCTTAAATTAATTGATAAAAAGAATCATTAACTGAGAAAGTAAGTCACAATATTTCAGTTTTATTTTTGCTTTCCATATGGATGCTGAAGCATTGGCTCAAGCCTTTTACCCTCACAGGTCCTGACATAGCGGTAGTATAGTCTTGAACTTTATGTCAGCTTCTACTTTGGTAACCCCACACATGCAAAATATTTTCACACCAAGGTTTGATGAGTGATAAAGCTCAATAGCTCTCTCACACATGATCTCTCCTAGGACAAACACATTTTTGTGAAGTGAATGTCCTGGAGGTTTTATTGGTGCATAACTATAAACCTCTTCCAATGGCTAAAAGCCACAAGAGAGCCAATCAGATATTCAAACTCAACAAGTGCTTTCACGTTCATTCTTTAATCAAAGCGGGAAAGTAAGTCCAAGGAATTCACCAACTAATTGCATGATTTATAGTAAATAAATATTTATTGCGATCTCTTAACTTGTGAGTTTCTCTGTCCATGCAAAATTGTTAGAGAAATCTTTCAAGGTCAATTGATTTGTATGTTCTGGCAATTAAGATGTTATAAAGATGCCGTCTCAATGTGATAAGACACTGAGATGGTAGTTGTGCGAAGATGGTGTACCAAACCATGATAACATTGTTACGAATCACCATGATAAATTGATGACATCATTAAGACTTGTCAAGATTTTATCAATCGTGTAGCGCACCATCAGCATGATCTTCGTTAAGATTTAGTTGGCCACATGACCACATGGCTTAGAAATGTTGGTTTCTTTGATTTTGAATGTTGTTGTCACAATCTGGCTGTTTTTTTTTTTTGCTTCTTTCTCAGTCTATGCAATGTTCTATAATATATTTTACAGTTATGCACCAAAAGTTAGTGGGATGTCGAAGGATGTTCCCAGAAGCAGAACATCAAGGGAAATATTTGAAAAGTCCCCTGAGCCTGAGGTGCATAATTGTTTTAGTACTATGTTGGCTTCTGGAGAAAAATTAAACAGAATAGGCCAGCATTTTGTGAAACTGAATATTTTGATAGAATGGTAATATTTCTCTGTTCTTCCATAAATTCTAAAATGACATAATTAAAATTTATATTCCCTCAAATAAGCCATTGTTGAACTCACTAGATTTGTCTAGCAAGAACAAAGTATATTAAATGCAAACCTAAACTGAAATAAAACACTTTGAAAAGGATATGATCAAAAAAATGTGGGCACCATCTTGAATATTGACAATTTGAGGATAGGTTCCTGAAAAAGATTGTTCCAAATAAGACTTACACCAGATACACCAGAAAATTAACTATTCCATTGATTTTTGAAGGTGTGGGTTGCTGTAGGATTTGGGGCCAGTAGGAAACAGCACAAAATGAATAAGATGCCATTTAGACACACCACAACAATGTATACTGTAGAGATGTCCAGTTCTGGAATTATGGATTGGTTTCTGGTCGGTTTCCAGCCTGCAACCTGGTTTTTCAGTTTCAGTTGCAAGTTCACCATTGAAAAGTGTCAAATTCTACTTTTAATTTTAGAATGCTGGCGAAAGATCTGAGGCATTGGAATAGGAACTCAGAATACATTTTCTCTCACTAAACATTATATTTAAGGTGAAATGATACACTTTTATGTAAAGACAAGTGTTCAAAAAGAATGTAGCCTCCCTACCTTACTGAGATCCGCACTCCAACCCAAACTGGAGATATTCCATAACAGCATGTAGCATTAGTGCAAATGGGTATGCATGCAACTGCACAAAGCGAGGTATAAAAGAAGTAAGAGGAGAAAATAAAATTACATTTTCAACAGCTTTGCGTTTAATCACTGTTATCTGGGGAGCATCATTTTTCCCCAATAAATTCTCTGTCCCATGGTAGGGTGCTGGCTTACTGATCCGAAGGTCGGTAGTTCAAGCCCCACTATCACTGTCCCCCCAGGGCAGCTAACTGGGTTATCAAAGTCCAGCCATGTCCCTCATTGTCTGTGGTGAGAAGCATGTAAAAGAACCATTGCTGTCGTTCGTAAAGAGTAGGCCATTGTGTTGCCATCAGTGTGTTTCTGCCCTGTGATGGCCTGGCAAGCTGTACCAGGGTGTACCCTGCCCTTGCCCAGAGTTGGCTGAGATGGGAGCCAGCCTCCCCGCGACCCTAATTATGATTAAGCGGTTAAGAAAATGAATGAATGTTTTGGTTAATGTAGATACTGACAAAGGTATAATGACAGAAGGTATGCCAGAATCTGGTGAAGAGTTGCACAAGGCGGAACGGTTCAAAAAGGCAGACATGTCAGCAGTGTCTGTAACCAGTCGGATTTTCCGACTTTTGTCAGATTTGAACAAAATTGTCGGATAAAGTAGGATTTTTAGGCATTTCCCTGCCATTTCGCACTTTTCAGTCGGTTTTGAAAAAAAATACCACAGTTTGTTTACGGTCGATGATCCGGGTCTCAATCATGTGTCCGGTGAATGTGTCTACTCGTTTTTTTTGTTTTTTTTAGAGAACTAGTGCTCTCATCATGCCTAAAACCTGATGTGTAGTGGGCTGTACGTCTAATGTAAAGAAAGGCAGTCATTTAAAGTTTCGTATGTTGCCACTATATGGGAAAAAACGCAAGTAAGTGAGTGTGAACGCCATCAACCCGTGTGCACTAAAGCCTGATGGAGCAGTGAATCCAGGGAAGATATGGGAATATAAATCACCTCATAATTACGTTTTTGGCCTGCATTTTCTTCACTGGTGAGTTTATATTTTTCATAGGCCTTAATTTTGACATAGTAGACGTAATGGATATACAAGTGTACTTAGTTTAATACGACTTGTATACCAGACTCAAAAACAGCTTCTTCCCCAGAGCTGTGAAAGCCATTGCCCCTTCACCCTCCACTTCCTCGCAGTCACACACACATGCAATCTTCCTCCACAGCCACATACTCACTCGCTCACACACTCCCCCTAACTCTCACTCAGACATCAGTTCTCTGTAAAAGGATATTGAATCCACAAACTCTATGACTGTCTTACACTGCCGCACTTTACTTACATTTACATTGTAGTTTAAATCTACTCTGCTGCTGCTATTTATTTATTTAATTTCATAGTGCCTTCAGTGTACATGCCAGTGTTCAGTTTTTATTCACGGGTGTTTAGAGTTTATATTTCCATCTTATATTTCAATTTAAAAGTTGTGTATATTGTTATGTTGGAGTTTCCACTCCAGCTTTCTCCTGTAATTGTCCTTAACCTCTCTGAACTTGACTCTCAGTAAACTTTGGATTGTTCTCACCTCCTCTCTGTTGCCAGCCCTGAATTCCCTCTTCTTGTCGTTAAGGAGGGTTTTGAAGTCTTTAGTCACCCACGGCTTGTTATTTGGGTAACAAAAGACCATCTGAGCTGGGACGATGGCATCGGTTCAGAAAGTTGTGTAGCGTGAAATACACTCTGAACCCATCAATGTCCTCACTGTGGGGCTCACAGAGTGCTGGCCAGTCTGTCACTTCAAAGCAGCCCTGTAATTTCTCCAAGGCCTTTTCCGACCGTCTCCTAACAGTCCTTGTAGTCACAGGCTGCCTCTTCACAGCAGGCACATAGCATGAAGAAGGATAAATTATGTTGTGGTCTGATCTCCCCAGTGGACGGAGGGGGTAGGAACTGTAGGCATCCTTAGTATTTACATACAGCAGGTCTAAAGTTCTCTCCTTTCTGGTGAGACAGTCCACGTACTGCACAAAGTTTGACAGTGTAGTGTCCATGGTGACATCGTTGAAGTCACCCTAGATCACAATGAAAGCGCTCGGGTGGTCTGTAACTGAGCTATGGTAGCATGAACAGTGTCACACGCAGCAGTGGGGTTGGCAGAAGAGGGAACATAAACAGCCACTAAGATGACATGGGAAAATTCTCTAGGCAAATAATATGGTCTGTGTCCAACAGCACACAGTTCAATGTCTGGTCCACAACTCCTCTCTTTGATGGTTATGTGGACGTGGTTACACCATTAATTAGTGACAAGAACGTCAAGCCCCCCTCCTTTCTGCTTACCGCACACGGTGCAGTCTCTGATGGCCCGGACAGTGTGAAAGCCCATGACGGATACATTGTCATTGGGAATTTCCTGGTGCAGCCATGTCTCCACGAAGCACATGAAACTATACTTCTTCTGACTCCAAGCTAGCGCTGTCAGCTTGTCCATCTTATTCGCCAGTGACCTCATGTTCCCCATTATAATAGAGGGGAGACACGGCTTGTACCTTTTCCTCCCTGTAAGTCTCCGCTGTCTCGCTGCCTCCCTCTTTCTTTTCTTCTGTCCCCTAAAGTCACTGTGGCCTTATCATGAAGAAGCAACTAACTGCCATCTCAGTAGTTTTAACTTGCATTTGTACTAAACTGGTAATGTTATTGTTCTACCAATTCAAGGAATATGCTTGGCCAGGTGAATGTTTTTTTTTTTTTTTTTCCCATTTACTGGCCACCTTGGCCGATTAGTCAAAGTTATTATTGGCCCTGCTTGCAAGTATGTCAAATGCTAGTTTTCACCATCAGTTTTTCACATTTATTAATTAACCATATTTTTTAATTGCTTTTACAGAGATTGTGTGATTATGTATGTGACCTACTGTTAGAGGAATCAAATGTACAGCCAGTGTCCAGTCCAGTGACTGTTTGTGGTGACATCCATGGACAGGTGACTACAATAAGTATATTGCATTACAGTCTGATTAGATGCCTGCTTGTTTGTGATATTAACACTCATTGTGATTTCTCTCTTCTCTGTGCCCCTTAGTTTTATGACTTGTGTGAACTTTTCAGAACTGGAGGACAAGTACCAGACACAAACTACATTTTCATGGTATGATAACAATGGAAATATTAGCATTGAATGTCTTTTAGTGCATACATGGTCATACTGATATTTAAGTTACTGCATTTTCCAGACAGTGTTTTGTTTTACTTCTAGGGGCAGTGAATTGTATTGTGATGTAAATTTATTTATTTATTTTGTATTTTAGTAGTAGTAGTAATAATAAACTGCAACATAAGAAATTATAATCTAGCTTGTAGACAATTGTGCTGACCATATTTGAATGCTACAACTGAAATTGGACTTCAAAAATTTCACCGAACTCCATCTAGGGAGGTGGTATGAGCAAGGTTCGCTTTGGGTTCACCTTGTAAATTTATATTATTAATATTTTTTTTTGTAAAGGTGGTGAATGAATGGTGAATCGCCCACATGCCTTTTGGCAAACTCAAAACGTGCCTTATTTTTAACAATAAGTAATGGCTTTTTTTTCTGGCTACTCTTCCATAAAGCCCAGCTCTATGGAGTGTACGGCTTATCGTGGTCCCATGCACAGATACACCAGTTTCTGCTGTGGAACTCTGCAGCTCCTTCAGGGTTACCTTTGGTCTCTGTGCTACCTCTCTGATTAATGCCCTTCTTGCCCGGTCTGTGAGTTTTAGTGGATGGCCCTCTCGTCAGGTTTGTTGTGGTACCATGTTCTTTCCATTTGAAGTTGATGGCTTTGATGGTGCTCCAGGGGATCATCAGAGATATGGATATTTTTTTTTACAATCCAACCCTGACTTGTACTTCTCAACAACTTTGTCCCTGACTTGTTTGGAGAGGTTCTTGGTCTTCATGGTGTGATGCCTCTTGCTTAGTGGTGCTGCAGCCTCTGGGGCCTTTCAGAAAAGGTGTGTTCATACTGACACATCATGTGATACTTAGATTGCACACAGGTGGACTTCATTTCACTAATTATGTGCCTTCTGAAGGTAATTGGTTGCACCAGAACTTTTGAGGGGCTATATAGCAAAGGGGGTGAATACATATGCGCATGCCAATTTTCAGATTTTTATCAAAAAAAAAATCTTTTTATATAAATATTTTCTCATTTCACTTCACCAACAGACTATTTTGTGCAGATCTATCACATGAAATTCAGATAAAAAAAAATGCAGGTTGTAATTTAACAAAATAGATAAAAAGCCAAGGGGGTTGAATACGTTTGCAAGGCACTGTAAATAAATAAATGTAAATCTTTCCGGGGGTGGGAGTGATTCAACCCGCCACACACCCAAAGACAGTGGACATTGAAAATTGCAGCACTTGCAAGTTTGGTCAGAAGAATAAGAAAGCTTTTAAAATATAGACTGTGTTTGTTTAGTGTGAAGATTTTTCGAATGGAAAGGTGGTATTAATTGTGACAAAGCAGTATAGCAACCAAGATGAACAGCGCAATTTATTATCTGGAAAATTTACTAAAGTATTTTATATCCATGAAATGACTTGATGAATGTGATGTGTGCTAAGTTTGTTACTAACCCTATTAAAAATAAGATCGGATGTTTTCCAAAATGCGGGGAAAAAAAATCTGGGATTAATTTATATGAACCGGTTTTAAACTGAAAAATAAAGTACAAATAAAGGATCAGTATTTTCACTGACATAATTTTGCAAAATAAAAAATCTAGAATAAAGAGGAAAGATTTGCCCTTGTTACACAAATTTTTATTTAAAATACACTTTTTAAAAGGGAATTAAAATCAAGCTTAATACATAGTAGGGGTGCCGGAAAAAAATCGATTCACGTCTGAATCGATTCAAATTTTCAAGAATCGATTTTTAAGAACACCTTTTTTCGAGCATTTCCAACCTTACTCACAGCGCGTACTGTTTGTCCACACACGGCCTCCGTAGTGAATTGTTCCAGTGAGTGGCGGCTCCAGAACTAGCTTTTAGCCTAGCTTTGACATGGATGAGGAAAAATAAATACAGCCAGCGCCGTCTTCGCTGAAGGCAAATGCTTGCACCTCGGATTTTACAATTTCCGGGTAAGGAGCTTGTACGGAGCCCCTAAAGGGACATGGGGGGAAAAAAATAAAGGTTAGGTTTCGCGTGCGCACGAGAAACCTTAGGTAACTGGTGCGCACACGATAGTTTCTCGTGCTCGCGCGAAACCTTGAAATGTCCCTTTTTAAGCTTGACATGATATATGCGGTGCGCAAAATAAAAGTCAATATTTCGAGAACACTTCAAATCCACGAGCAGCTTCACTAACGGAGCAGCAACTTCACTAAACTCCCAACCAACTGAACGAGAAAAGTGGATAAGTACATCTACAAAATCAGTTGCGTAGTTATATAATTTCTTTCTTTCTTATAGACGAGTTGTTCCTAGCTTATATAAGAATGTAGTTACTCGTGAAATTGACACCCTTTGGTTGTAATGATTATGAATCAAACATCGGTTTGAATCAAGAATCGATTCTGAATCGATTCGACACCCCAAAAATCGGAATCGAATTGAACTGTGAGTTGTTGTTCGATTCACATCCCTAATACATAGTATGTGTCTTTGCACAACTATTGTTACAAGAATTTTCATGAAGAAAGAGTTGTAGCAAATCCTCACACAGAGGGGCGCCACTGTACTGTGATGTGAGTCGTGTAAGAGACGCCGCACACACTGAAGTGTGTACAGATATCCCTACTTTTATTTTATTTAGAAGTTTACTACTTTATATAGACTGTTATTTTTGGCGTTTACTTGCCTCATATGAACTGACGCATCCATGTCCTATTCTTGCAATTTCGCCTTCGTGAGAGTGAAATGGACAACTTTGAAAATGTAAGTAAAAAACGTCTGATAATGAACATATACATATTCCCTAATACTATTTTGCTGCCATAATTTGGGAAATAAGGATACTGTATTGTTGCAACTGTTTGATCTGTGGGATGACCTGACGAGGGATGTGCACAGGACATGCCCTTGCATTTTGACAGATTTGGAAAAATAGTAACTAGGATTGCTCTAAATTAACTATGTTTGCTTACATCATGACCACAATAGCCAGTCACACCAAGAATGCTGCCATGTTTACATTAATGTCAAGAATCAACTTCCGGTTCATTCTTTGTGTCAACACAGGTCACCAGTTCCTGCCAGATAAACTGCAGCTTACTCCCGCTATAAGTAATTTGAACATTTTCATAGAAATACATCTCATGTAAAGTAGACTTTGCAAACTGTTACTGTAAGCACATAGAAATCTGATTTTCACTTAAATAAACCATAGCACTTAATGAGTCACTGATCATATCACGGACCTAGAGCTGGGCAAAAACTATTTCATCAGTTAATTAGAATTTTTGGATCAGGACGATGTGTAAAATGAAAATTGTGATTCACTTAAACTTAAGATAGTTAAGGATTTATTATTTTTTTTTAACTTGAGTGGGTCTATAGATTTTGTGCAATTGACCTGCATTGCAGTTGTTGTGTGATGGGCTTCCCCAGTTCCTGCCACCCAATAGAAAAATAGAAAAAAAGCTGTCCACTATAAATTTTGTCCAAAATCTCATATGACTAAAGGTGGTAGCACACCAGCTTATTTCAGCATCTCAGACACTTAGTCTACTATATCTCTAAAGATATGGTGCCTAGATATTAGTTGAGAAAAAATCTGTTAATTTAGATGGTAATTAAAAGCAATCGCATATGAGTGACCACTCCAAAAGTGCTTTACAGAAGTAGCCCTGGCCTATCTATACATTACTACACATGAAACAGTGCCTCAAGCCTTTAGCCAATTAAACAAACAAACAAATAAATCAGTAAAAACACTTTAAAGTATATTATAAAAGCACCTAATGTTTTATAATTCCTTACAAATTACAAATATAATACAATATTTTAGCATACTTGTATCATGACTGATACGTGTATGGTAAAAATTTGTCTGAGATCAAGCTATTTCTTTTTTTTTTTTCTTTCATTACTGTACTGAAATAACACAAGTTAGCATTCACATTAACCAATGTGACTTAGTTTTAAATTAACCTGAAAACTTGCTAAGAAGTGATTTTTGTATTAGAATTAAAATAATATTGGCAAAAATGTGGTAAAAGATTTTGGCTAGTCTGATTGTGTGCCTCTGGCACACAGGAAAATTTCTAACTAGAACTCTTTCGTTGGGAAATTGTACTTTTGTACTGACAAACAATTCTTTCATGAATATTCATAAAGTTTGAAAATTAAATTAAAGGCATGTGCCACCCTTGCTTACAAAGACTGAATCTTTAGAGAATGTTACTTTTATACCCAATCATGATACCTTACCACTTACTTTGACTGTTCCTTAAATATTCTATGAAGTGTTCTTTCTTATTTTAACTCTGTCATATCTTTTTTTGTTTTGCAGGTGTCAAATTTTGTTTATATTTAACAAATAAAGTTGGTCAGCAAAAATGTAGAATCTTTGTTCCCTTTAAAGTTAAAAATTTTTAATTTAAGTTTAAATTGCATTTTGAAAAACATCCTAACTTTTCTGAAACTGGGGTTAGTAAACAACACTGTAGTTTCTCTATCACATCAGTCAGATTCACTTGATTACATGTTATTATTCAAGTGTATATTATATATGTAAGATTTACAATGTATTACATTTATAAGATGATATATGGATCTTTTGTATATACTATGTATCTTTGCTTTCACAGGGTGACTTTGTGGACAGAGGGTATTACAGTTTAGAGACATTCACATACTTGCTAGCACTTAAAGCAAAGTGGCCAGACCGCATTACACTGCTGCGTGGGAATCATGAGAGTAGGCAAATTACACAAGTGTATGGCTTTTATGGTGAGTACTAAAAAAAAATCATCATAAATAGTTGTTGTGTAATCATTTGTAGTCATTAAATTCTAATACATTATCTCTCTTCTCTTAAAGATGAATGCCAAACTAAGTATGGAAATGCCAATGCTTGGCGATATTGCACTAAAGTGTTTGACATGCTGACTGTTGCTGCCGTAAGTATAGTTTTTTTCCCTTTTAGTTTTGTTTTTGCCTGTAACCAACTGCCTGAACCCAGTGTGAATTTTGGCCATGTCCTTACTTGTATGTGTCCTTGTAGCATGTGTAATTTCCTTCCATCATCAGGATTTCTTGTTATGGTAGAAATCACACAGAGGAACAAGAGCTTTACTTGTTAGAGCCAATTTTGGTGATCTTTAAAGTAGATTGAGTATGGGTAAATCATATGTAATTTTTTTAGCTTAGGGTATGACCTACTCAAAATTGTAAAAATTTTTAGCACGAGCCTTGTTATAAGATGAAAAAGTAGGTCAAGCTCACTTAGCCATGGTTAAATAAAGTTTCAAACTAATGATTCAAATGGCAAAGATTTGCATGATTTTATTCAATCCAATTCACTGAAAACGCTTTACATGTGACACAATGAATGATGATCAAATACAGTGAATATATTTCCAAAAATAACTTAATTTATTTGCAGAGGATAGTCCAAAAAACTATGATTTAAACAAATAACGCATCAAATAAATATATCTATTGGCTATATAATGATATATTTAATAATTATGCTTAATAATAATAATAATAATAATTAATAGTATATTAATTTAGTAATTGATAATTATATATTACTAATATTATATGCAGGGCTTTTATTTCCTCTGCAATGTGTTCATTCCATGTCAGATCGGAGAATATTTACCTGGAAGAGGTTTTTATTAATTAAAACTGGTTATTTATCATTAATTTTGGACACGTGTAAAAGACTAGATCAGCTTTTTTTTTTTTTAATTTAAGGAAAATTCCTTATTATATAAAAAACAACAGTTCACTGAGTAAACTGAATACGTTCCTGCATACCCTGTTTTCGCATTTTTTATACCCTCTTAAACAGACTAAAGCCAGTAAACAGAAATGCGTGTTGCTCTCTAAAGCCAGTGGAACAGATCTGAAATGCGCATTTACTCTGTCTGTTGTGAAAAGCAGCTTGAGCAGTAAGTACACTCACACGGGAACAACCTGTCTAGTAGAAAACCAAGATTCAAATATGTTAAAGGACACTTGCATGCTTAGTTCACTGTCTGAAAACTTCTGGTATCAACAACCGGAACTGGGGATAGCACTCATAGCATGCGCAATCGAACTTTCCATGAGTGGACGTATAGATTAGTTGTTTAAGATTTACTTTACCGTTTTGATGAGGCGTGTACTGGAGTTAACACTCTGTTTTCAAGGACAAAAATAGGCTTATGGAGTCACATTGTTTTGATCTCGCTACAAAAGCAATAAGCATTTTGTTTTTTCTTTATCAACTATTTGATTTAAGATTATAGAAGAGAAAAATATTTAAAATGATGCATTTCTTAGCTTTGGGAGTCCAGTAGTAAATCCAAGCAGGGTGATGTCTGATTGGTCAGTCCAGCATTGAACCGAGCGCGTCATCGCCTGCTTGTTCTTCAGCCTGTACCTGTAGGCTGGTAGGAGCAGGGCCGAGGAGTGATCTGATCTGCCGAAGGGTGGATGAGGGCAGGCTTTGTAGGCATGCGCGAGTGGGGTGTAAACATGGTCCAGGATGTTCTTGCTGCATGTTGGAAAGTGTATGTGCTGATAGTACTTCGGCAGAACTTTCTTCAGGTTGACTTTGTTGAAGTTGCCAGCCACAATGAAAGCAGCCTCTGGGTGTACAGCCTCCTGTCGGTTGAAAACATCATACAGTACGTCAAGCCATGTCTCCATAAAAATAGACACAGCAGTCCTTGTGGAAGGTCATCCTGGCCCGTAGTTCGTCCAGCGTATTTTCCAAAGTTTGGACGTTAGCTAGAAGAACGCTGGAAAGTGGGGAACTGTGTTGTTTGTTTCTTAGCCTGGTCAAGACTTCGGCTTTTTCCCCCTTTTTCCTCCGGCGTCTGTTCCTGCCCAGGTAGCCAAGGTAATCCACCTCCATTCATTTAAAAAGTCTGTTGGTGTGGTCCCAGATCCCAGGGTCTCTGTGATGATTGTCACAAAACAGTTTCGAACTAAGGTATTCCTGGTCATTTGTAGCTCAAGTTTGTTTTTGTTGATGATGAATCTAGCGTTAGTGCGAAAGATGCTTGTTCGCGGTGGTTTGTGCAACTGCTTCTTTAGTTGAGCTAGAAGGCCGGGTAGGTATTGCTGCTTTTTCCTTCGCTTCCTCTACCCTCTGTGATGCCTCATTGTCCCACCAACAATCCAGGGAGAGCCTCTGTGTTCTCTGTTATGTTGTGGGAATGCTAGATATTGCTTGTAATGCAACCTGCAAAACTGACTTTCAGGCTTTTTTTTTCTTTCTTCTTTTTTTTTAATTTAAATTTAATTTAATTTTTTTATTTTTTTCTTTAACAACATAACAGAACAAGACTTCAAGAAAAAGTAAAATAAAATATCTTGCGTTC
>JAQMYF010000005.1:22906276-22916749 GCA_030014195.1 Neosilurus mollespiculum | reverse complement strand
TGTTTTTCATCAACAGATTTTCATCCCGACAAGCAATACAATATATTTAGCTCTACTTCGAGGTATTGAGCACTGTTCCACGGAAAATCGACTCAAGATCTTATATATATATATATATATATATATAAGTGTATATGTATATATAAGTGTATATGTATATACACACACATATAGGGGAATTCATTTTATGGTGAAAAAATTGTATATACACACATCATGTAAAATAGGCCAAAAAAAAAAAAAAAAAAAAAACACACACACTGATTCCTAGCCTCCTGCAGACACACAGAAACAAATAAGTACCAGTGGGGAATTACACACACAGCTGAAATTCTACCGTGGTACTTGCTGATTCTACCTGACTGCTTTTTATCTATAGCGGATGATTGATCAGTACAGGCATGTACTTTGAATGATATGCACATAGTCTGTCAGTTAACAGATGTATGGATCCGTTGCACAATCAATATGTGACATGACAGAAATAGCATGGAATAAGAATAAGCAGTGTTTCTCCACAGGAAATGTACTCAATGTGGCCAGTGGAAGAACTCTGCATTGCCTACCAGCACAACAATGGTCTACTTCATGTGATTCAAGATACGCACAGATTTGCTTTTCTGATTATCCTTTTTTTGCCTTAATAATAATGAAAGGATTCTTAAACACACACACACACACACACACAAATATTAAATGTATACAGACAGTTGGTCCTTTTAATAAATCAGGTAAGGTTAAAAAAAAAATATATATATATATATATATATATATATATATAAAATAGTTTATCTCCATTTATATGGTTGACTCTTTGGACCAGTATTCATGAAAAACAGTTTCATTTAGCTATACAGTGCTTTATGTTCAAAATTGTCACGCATTCTGGTTCTTGATACATGTGAGCCAAAATAGATTGTCAAAGCTCTACCTGCCAAACTCTTTTAGTGGAATACATTTTAATGAAAAAAGTTGTTGTTAAAAGCAAGGCATTTAAATTCAAATTATTGTTGTTGATTTAAACCTTTTTTCCTAGTATTTTCTAAAAAGAGTTTATTAACCATCAGTAGTTTCTAATATTGACAAAAATGAAATTTTTTTGTAATAAATATTTTAGCTGTATTCCTCAGCCCTTGAAGAAATGTAACTGTATGCTTAAAGGTGGAATGTCTGTTTTTGTTTTAAAAAAATATTTATTGGCACAGCTATTCAGCAACAAAATTTCAGGGCTGTTAATTTAATATCTTTCAGTATCTACGTATTAGTTTACATACATTATACAATTTAATGTGATCAGCATGTCATGTTTATTTCTTTAGGCTTTGTTTTGTGAGTTGTTATTGTATGTTTTATAATGTATGTTTTTTAAATCTTTGACGCATGTTTAATTAGAACTTGGAGCTGCTGCCATTTTGGCCAGGGTGTCCTTGAAAAAGATATCTTGTAATCTCAATGGGACTCACCTTGTTAAATAAAATAAATAAAGAATGTGTTCCTATTTGGCCAGAAAAGTTGTATGATCTGATATTCCTACATGTTTGCAAAAAAGACAGTCATTTTTATACTTCACTGTTGGCTGTTAGGTGAGAGCAGTGCTTATCTTTCACTACAGTTGTAGAAAGATTATTACTGTTTTGTTGTTATTATTACTATTATTAACAACAAATACCTCTGCTTATTCTCATTAAAAACCATAAGTATATTTTGGATCAATACCAGAAATGTTTCTAAATGCTTTCTACAAGGAGTGTAAAATGTTAAAGCCTTGTTTTTTCCTCTTTTTTTTTTTTGCAGTTTGTCCATATTAACAACCTGAAACTGATTTGCCGTGCCCATCAGCTTGTTCATGAAGGCTACAAGTTTATGTTTGATGAGAAGCTAGTAACAGTGTGGTCAGCCCCCAACTACTGCTACCGTTGTGGCAACATTGCCTCAATTATGGTGTTCAAGGATGTGACTACACGGGAGCCCAAACTATTCCGTGCTGTGCCTGATGCAGAACGAGTCATTCCACCCAGAACCACAACACCCTATTTCCTCTGAGGCGAGATCAATACCTACTGTGTCCACCCTCCCCTTTTTTCATCTTGGTCAACCTCCCCCCCCATCTGAATTTTTTTTTTGTTTTTGTTCTTTTGGGCTGTTGTATGTGGTTTTTTTTTTTTTTCCTTTCTTTTTTTGTTTTTTTCTTCCCCCCCCCCACAAGAATATGCATCCCCTCTGACTGCCCCTTTACCAGACATAAGATTATGCGGAACCATGAGAATGTTGCTAGCATAACAATTGAAAGCGTGTGGTGTAAAATGTGGTGAAAAGTAAGCAGTGCTGCTCTTGGTGCTGTTTTTATATTTAATCATATATGGATTTAATCATATGTGGTACTTCAACTTCTAAACAGTGTGTTAAACCAAGAGGGTAAGCCTTTGAATATTGATGTACTCCGATTTAGTCTGGTCCTGTTTTCTTGACGATTGAAGTGCATAATTAAATGGCAAGATAGAGGTGAGGCTGGACCAGGTGATGGGACAGAGGATGCTGTGATTTTGTACATTTAAAATGGTATTGATAATTTCATCTTTTTCAGATTTGTTGTATGTTATTATTGTAGAGATGGTGACCCACGTACCAATTAATTATTGAAAAATAAACCCCTTTATTATTAATTTACATGTTTTGTCACTGTGTCGGTTTTTTGATATATTTTCTGAACACGAATTGTGTGCCTTTCATAAAATGACCTGAAACGATAAGGTGGCGTACGTTAACGTGAAAATGCGTCTATATCCCACCCCGTGACGGTGTCTTTTGGTTGGAAACACTGAAAGCCAATGAAATGCTTGCTTTTGTCTGACGTCATCAAGGTTGTCTGAACAGCACGTTCGTGTGAGCTAATGATGGGCAGTTTGATTCATTTTAGCGAGCCGATTCTTTTGAACAATTCGAGACACTGAGCCAGGAGATTGGTTCCCTTTCATTCCCGGTACGTTGCTTCACTCGGTCGGAAGCGTAAAGTTGAATGCTGAATCACAAGTATACGTTTTAGATTAACGCAGTAATTATTTAAACTTAATTAATAAAAACTTAATCAAAAGTAAAACTTGCTAAAACGCGTCAGTTTAACATCTTAAAATTACGTGCAAGTCATTACGAGAAAGAATTGTTTTTCATACAAGCAATGCTGTCTATGTATTTGCAAATAAAATAAAGTCCGGGTGTCTGTCTGTCAGCCACTTGTTCTGGAGCGGTTGACTTCAGGTAGAACTGTCTGCTCTGCTGTATGATTCGTTGATTCGAACTGATTTACGAGTTCGATACTGAATGAACTGTCGATCTCGGAGTTTCGAAAGCGAGCTCGCGCTTCTCACGGAGCTCCGAAAACACAAGCCTCGAGACTAAAGCGGTTAACATTTCTTTAGTACCAACAGAAATAAAATAATGACTTCACTTGGGTAAATGTTAACATTTGTCAGTTTAGTGATATTATTAAATTATAATTCATTTATTTAGGGAGTTATCTTGACCTATTTTTTGTGCTAATTAATGTTGTTAGTGCGGCGTGCGCACTGCGTAGTGATGAGTTTCCGAGTCGGATTTACAGGCAGCCGACTGGGAGCAGCTCGGTTGTCCTGATGAACCGCTACGAATGACTCACTGAAAAGAGTCGTTCTGAAAGAACGATTCATTGGCGAACAGCACATTACTGCTGTAAGAGGTGTTTTTAATGGGATTGAATAGATTCGACTCAAGACACCAACACAGCGGGAGTCAGGAACACACGGACGGAACATAATCCCACATTTGAGACACATACGTTACAATGTGGCTAATAAAGTGACGCTGACGGAATGAGTGTGCGTTGGTATTTTTGATATTTTGCACCGCTGCATCAACATAGAACGTGTTTTTCACTCTTGAGGGTTCGAAGAAGATACAATACACAGAACAGGTGATGTGGTAACAGCCCTACCAGTCTGTTTAAACGGGATTTTTTCAATCATCTTAAAATGTATTCACATATTTCTATTTGTAGAGTTTTGCATATTGGAGGGTTTATTTAGCTAGCGCTAGCTACCTGTGCAGCATGGGTTAAATTGTCCTAGCTTTTTAAGGAGCTGTCATAGCTTACCATTCAGTATTTACACTTCAATATACATATGTAGACTCGAGTGTATTAATTGCATGTATTGCTAGGGGTATAAGCGTTAATAACAGCGACAAATCGCGCTTTAATTCTAATATCCATATGTCTTTTTCTACTCAATTTACAATTTTCTTAGATTAAACCCCCGTCTTTAACAGATCCAGAACCCCAGCGGCATTGCAGCTCTGAAATTGTTGGAGGCAAATTGAAAAAGGAACGTGAGGTATGTGCATTTTATTTATAATCCCAGCTCTGTTTGATAGACATATGCGGTGGTTAGTATTTGGTATATTAGATATCCTTAACATGTTAAGTAAAATACTACCGCAACAACAACGGTTGCTTGATCATTTTGGTTAGATGGGTTTATTATTCTTACTGGCTCTTCCTGCGACCGTGTGTACAGATCTGTGTTTTTTGGGGGGGATTAAAAGACTGAATTCTGCGACTGAAACAGCTTCACGACATGGCAACAAAGTCAAGTATTCTATCATTCATACACTACATTGTGCACAAAGCATTCATTGTGATCGTGGGAGATGGAGTTAGTGAATGATTGCGTCCTGTGTCAAGCTGTTTTGACATTTAATAGCTGGAGTAATGTATTGCAGATATTCAGAATGCAGGTCAGATTCCATAGTGAAATTCCTCCTTTTAACAATTGTCATTTAATGTAGATATTCATAGCGTATTTTTTTTTTTTTTTGGGGGGGGGGGGGGGGGGGGTAGTTGAGGTCACATTTGCTGTTACTATGTACTGGGCTTTCAATTTCAGGTTTCTAGAATATACATTTTGAAGATCTGCAATATTCTCACTAGGGTAACTCCCATTTTAGATATTTACATCCCCAATAGACCTAATCAGTGTCTCAAGCGTTCAAGGCATGAAGGGATTGCCACTGGATAAACAAACCACGTCATATGCCTAGATGCATTTAATATTGCCTATCTTACTGTAAAAAAAAAATAAATAAAAAATCAGCGTGTGATTCAGGATTGTGTTAGGATGAATGTGAAGTGGTTGTTTGATTCTCTCTGAGTGTAAATGTTAGAAAAACTAATTATTAATAACTGGGGATTCAGGTCATCTGAATCTGAGACATCACAGACGTATGGGGACATTACGGTCCATTGTTTCATTTTTAGCACTCCTTGTCTCTACGCCTGCTTATGTTTTATTTGAATGTGATGGGAATGAATGATGTTAACCTGTGGAAAGTGCCACAGCTCAAGAATAACTTGAGGAAAAAAATACTGCAGGTAGGTGCATGAAATGCCATGGGTGGTTTTAGCACATCCAAACCTCTGTTTTATTATTATTATTATTATTATTATTATTATTATTATTATTATTACTGTTACCCCAACCACTGTAAACTTCTTCCTTTGGCAATGCTTGAGGAACCTGTTTTAAGAGACATTTAATTTTCCAAGAACTCTTCTGATCCACATCTGCTTATGTTTTTGGTCCTTTGGGAATGTGAATAAATAGTAGTGGTGGACTATCCCAGTTTTCTGAGCCAGACTTGGTTAAATGAATCTCACAAATATACTTTTTCCCACTGTCAATGGTGTAGATGCTGTTTCCATAGAGTGCTTTAGCACATATCCACATTGCTTAACAGAATACGCACAGAAAATGTGAAAAAGAAGGTGAGTGGAGGAATTCACAGGCAAAGCTGCACAGAAAATGACTTTGTTTATCCTGTTGCTGTAGACCAGAAGTAGGTGATGTGCATATGCACTTTTAACTCTGATTAGGTCTATTTAAAATAAGGTTGAGAAGCTTTGTAAATTGTTAAAAAACCCAATGTAATGTTTTGCAAGTCTCATAAACTAATATTTAAATTACAGTAGAACACGAAAACATACGTTAAAAGTGAGACATTTTATGATTTTATGATTCTGTCATGGAAATCACTGCATGGGCTCAGGGACACTTACAGAAATCACTATCTGTGAACACAGTTTGCCACTCCATCCACAAATGCAGGTTAAAACTATCATTCAAAGAAGAAGCCATATGTGAATATGGTCCAGAATCCCTGCTGTTCTCTGGGACAAAGCTAATTTATTATGGACGGAGGTAAAGTGGAAAACTTTTCTGTGGTCAGATGAATTAGAATTAGAAATTATTTTGGAAAACACGGACACGCATCCTCCATATTAAAGAGGAGAGAGACCCTCTAGTTTATTATCGGCACTCAGTTCTGAGAGAATCTTGCCTGCTTTTACTACAGTGTCAGCTGAGGGCCCAAAGGTTGTGGACATTTTATATTGATTTTCAGCTCATACCTCATATCTCGCCAACTTATTAACCGATTTTAATCAACTATGACTTAAAATAACCCTTTGATGGTACCGAATATTATGTGCAAACAGACATCCTTCTTTCTTCATGATTTATTTCACACTGACATAATTCCTAGTTCCAGACGCACTGAAGCATCCCCGCAACCTATGTTTCACAGTGGGGCCGATTTTCTTAGGGTTATACATCTCTCCCTTCTTTTTCCAAAAATAAACATCTCTATGGCCAAAGAGCTCTATATTTGTCTCATCTGATTAAAGGACACACTTCCACTTCCGATAATCTTTTTTCAATTTTTCCTTAGTATACTTCAGTCTGGCTTGGAAGTATCTCTTCTGCAGAAGTTTTTCTTGGTCTGCAACCTCAGTCTATTCCAGTTCAGGGCTCTTGTGATTGTCTTCTTTGACACTACAATTCTTGAATTGGCATTCACTAGTGTCCTGGCAATTGTTCAGGGGTCTTTAGACACATTTCTCACTAGTTTTCTTTCCAGAGTCTTTGAAATCTTTTGCTGCCAGGCTTGTTCTGTACTGTGTAGCTCGAGTTGAATTTCTTGATGATGCTTCTCACTTTAATTCTTGACACTTGGAAATGCTGTGATAACTTTGTATATTTTTCTTCTGCATTGTCAGCATCAGCATTCTTTTTCTCAAGTCTAAACGGATTTTTTTTGTTTTTGGTATGATTCTTTCTTAAAGTACAGCTTAAACATACATTTTTGTACTGTGTGTATATTGGGAGGTAGCCATCAGTTTTAACTTGATTTTACAAACTTTGATCATAGTCTTAAGGTCTTAAGGGGAGCTAATAATGTTGCCCCCGGTATTTATTGGTTTTTGAAAAAGAAATAAATATTAAAAATTGTGTGTCTGATCACATTGTGTTTTGATTTTCTAAAAAAAACACCTGCATAAATGTAAATGTCTAATAATCTGCTGGTAAAATAGAGTCCTTGCAGACCTTAGCAAGCTGTTGTACCTGGTTGATTGAAAGGTCGTATGGCCCCAAAAAGAGAACTGTCAGTTGAAACATTGGACAGAATTTTAAAACTTTTTCAGGAATGAATTCCAGCAAAGGCAAAATATGCTGTTTGTTCACAGTCATTTGTGTGTAAAATTTGAAGCAAGTACAAATAAAATGGGTAGGTTATAAAAGGAAAAAATAGGGTACCACAGAAGATATCAAAGATGTCAACACAAGCATTTTTTGTTTTAAAACCACAACCATCATTCTTGTGCCAAAAAGGTAATCTCCGTTCTGCTGTAATGACCCCATTGTACTTGACCCCATGATCATGAAATGCTGTGAAAGGATAGTCATTTAACATATATATTCCATCCTCCTGCACAGATGCCAACTATAAGACCCTGCAGCACATAGTAAATGCATCCCCTCCTAGATGTGTCCACCACCCATCACTCGCACACCGTATCCTGACTCCTGTCTTCTGTGCTGGATTCACAGTGGGTTTCCTCAGAATAAGTAGAATTCTGGTTCTTTTGGATGGTGTTGGTACATGACCAGATGATATGGGGCTATTAATGATAGTGGTGATGAAGGGGGATGGCTTGAGATGACTCACGTAACTTTTGCACCAAAATTGCACCAGTAACGGGGTAGGGGAATCCTTAGTGTGTAATGTAGGAGTTGGGGTGGGAGTGAAAAGATTTGTCCAAACTTCCCATCAAAAAAGTTGCCAAAATCTTCAGCGGTCAGGGAGGATGGAGCAGGAGGAGCTGATGGGTGTAGTAAGGATGAATTAATGTTGTGGAGTTTAAAAGGATCTTGTGCAGAAATGTCCATTAATGTGGATAAAAAGAACCTAATTACACAAGTGAGACAAAAATATTATACCTTTTTTCTTGTTTTTTTATTTTTATTTTTATTTATTTTTTTAACCAGGAAAATGATCAAACATTACATCTATACACCAGTGTACAATATCTGTGATTGGCAAAATAGTTTTCAGACTCCCTTGTGTGGAAACAACTATAACTAAATATCTGTGGTAACTGTTGATACGTCCTGCACGTCGGCTTTGAGGGCTTTTAGTACATTCCTTCATACGGAACAGCTCCAACATTGGGATGTTGGTGGGTTTCCTCACATGAATTGCTCACACAATATTTCTATTGGATTAAGGGCAGGACATTGACTTGGCCATTACAGAATGTTACATTTAATCTTTTTTAACCATTCGAACACTCAGCAAATGTGGTGTATATGGCAGGGCTGCAAGGAGAGATCCACTGCTCTCCAAAAAGAACATTGCTGGCCTTTTCAAGTTTGTTAACGATCACATGGATGGAAATTTGTGGATGGATAAGATCAAAATAAAAATTTGACTGTGGATGAAGAGTGTGTGGGTACCGGACTGGCCTGCAGTCCTAACCTGTCCCTACTAGAGAATGTGTGGTGAATTTTAAAAAGAAAAATACAACAATAACTATCAAATATGCATCATTACTTGGTTTCTTCATTTATTACATGTCTTTTAAGTGTTGTAAGAAGAAATGATAATGAGAAGAAATTATAACCTAATAAATATTCTGTATAAGGGCACACTGGCATAGTGGTTAGCATGTCTTTGTCACAGCAAGAAGGTCCTGGGTTCACGTCTCATGTTTCTGTATGGAGTTTGCATTGATTCCGGCTACTGGTTTCTGCTAGGATGAGTGTGTGTGAGTGACCTTGACCAACTTTTCAAGGTCACAGAAGCAAAACTGTGTATTAGGCTTCCGGACATTTACAGCATTTTGCAGGCACTCTTATCCAGAGTGACTTACAGTTATCATTTTTTTTTTTGGGCTCCCAAGTGGCGCATCGACAAGGTGCGTGACTATCAACGCGGAGATTGCAAGTTCGAATCCGGATTGATGCCACAGCTATCCGTCACCGGGAGTCCATGGGAGCTAATTGGCCGAGCTCTCAGGGGAGGGAGGGATGACATTCGCTCACTTCCTTGTCACTCACAGCAATCACCAGCTTATCATGGGCGTCTGTGAGTTCATTCGTACGAGGGGGCGGATAGCGCTTTCCCTCTGAGTGTGTTAGGCCGCCCCTAAATACGCATGCGCAACAGTTCGAAAAGAGGCGGGTGGCAGCATCGCATGTCACAATGGGGGCATGTGCCTGCTTACGCCCCTCCCTGGTCGGTGATGATCGTGTGATAGGGAAGGCAAAAGTTGATGGGTGGGAATTGGATATGACTAAAATAGGGGAGAAAAATGGGGGGGGGGGGCAATTATCATTTTTATATAACTGAGTAATTGAGGGTTAAGGGCCTAACCTAACTTCGGATAAGTAACCCATTGCCTTAACCACTAAGCCACCACTGCCCTATGCACTATACATTTACTTGCCACGTGCTGAAGCTGGGGCTTTCAAGCTTGGTATGCGTGTTCACTACTATGAGGGCCAAGCTGAGTTTGTGTATAAGCGACCTTGACCTGCTTTTCGAGGTCACCAAGGCAAAACTGTATATTAGGTAATAAGGGTCAGATGCAATGTGAGCCGGGTAGCAGCCGAAGGCGTAGGTTCTACCGGACCGATCCTCGGCTACTTACTCTGGCTCTTGGGACATGGAATGTTACCTCTCTGGCAGGGAAGGAGCCTGAGCTGGTGCGTGAGGTTAAGAGATACCAACTAAATATAGTTGGGCTCACCTCAACACATATCTTGGGCTCTGGAACCACCACACTCGAGAGGAGCTGGACCTTATTTTATTCTGGAGTTGCTCATGAGGAGAGGCGGCGAGCCGGTGCGGGCATCCTTGTTGCCCCCCGCCTCGTTGTCCACATGTTGGGGTTCTCTCCGGTGGACGAAAGTAGCCTCCCTCCGCCTTCAGGTGGGGGGATGGGTCCTGACTGTTTGTGCTTATGCACCAAATAACAGTTCAGAATACCCACCCTTTTTAGAGTCCTTAGGGGGTGTGCTAGAGAGCGCTCCCCCTGGGGACTCTCTCGTCGTCCTGGGAGACTTCAATGCCCATGTGGGCAATGACAGTGTGACCTGGAAGGGT
>JAQMYF010000005.1:22884340-22899328 GCA_030014195.1 Neosilurus mollespiculum | reverse complement strand
TATTCTTTACATTTGGACAGTCATACTAAGCATTTCACTACATATTGTACTGTGTATAATTTGTATGTGACAATAAAATTTGAATTTGAATTTGAATTTGATTTAATGCCCCCGACAGCATGGCTCCCAGGATCATTAGGACACGCAAACCAATCCACCACAATAAAGTGGCGATTCAAGAAAGGGTTGTTTTCTTTTCTTTCCAAAGAAACTGCTTGATGTAGATAATGGATTGTATTCTGATTGGAAACATAATTACAACCCACAATGTCAGTTTTATCTTTTCCCATTTTTTTTCAGATTTGTTTTCATCATTTGTAATTGTGTGTAGCAGTTTTCTTATGTTATTAGAACAGGATTTATTTCTCATAAAGCCCAGTTGATTCGAATGTATAATGTTAAGCCCCTGTCACATATTAATGATTTTAAACTTATGTTACATATGACAATTTCTATAAAACACTTACTCTGAACTATTGATGTTTTTTGAGTTTTGAATGTATACATAACTTATTAGTAGCTTATCCAGAACCTATTAAAAACTTGTATCGAACTTATCTCCACCGTATATTGACGTATGTAGACGTTTCTGACATTTTCCCGACGACCACAGAACTTTTACTGAATGTCCTTCTAACTTACAGCTAGCATATTATGGGCGTTTTGGCAGCGTTTAGGGCAAAAGTTGGCAACCTGAGACGCCGGAGCCGCATGTGGCTCTTTCATCCCTCTGCTGTGGCTCCCTTGGCTAATGTTGCCGCCAGACCAGTAAAAGTGTTGACCCCTGGTAAGCTATCAATGGATAAATCTAAGAAGAGAAAAGTTTCTGATGAAAGAACGTTTAATACCTCATGGACAGATTCATTTGCTTTCACTGCTGTCAAAATTGTTTTCTGGCATGCTTAATATGTGGTGCGAAATTAGCAAACAAAAAATCAAACTTTGAAAGACATTTTCAGAATAAAGTTCCTTTCATTATTGGATGAGATTGAGATCACATATTGTGATCTCTAGCTGCACAACAAAGTCTGGTGACTGTCCAGGAGGGAGGAACTAAAACGGTTTGCTATTTGGACACACAAAAACTTTTCTGGAAAGCAACAAAAATATGCAGGGGAAAGGAAGCACAACCTTGCAGATGTTGGAGGAGGTTTTGGCGTTTAAGTGCAAGATGGCTTTGTTTGCCAGAGTTGTACAGAGAGGTACACTGCTTCACTTCCCCTCTTTGAGGGAATTTAAAAAAGCACACAATCAGATAAATTATGAGTATTTTCAGCGTGCCATCATCGCCATGCAAATTGCGTTTCAGGAAAGACTGTGAGGTTAGGGAGGAAAAAAAACACATTGTCCTTTCCCGTCACGCCTCTGAATGTCAGTCCAGCGCTGTTGAATATGACTGCATTTACAGCTGTAATTCAGCCCAATCTTGAGCTCGACCTGGCCAACATAGCTGACAAAGCCATGTGGATGTCTAAGTTCAGAAGCCTTTACAGCTGATCTTGAAGATCTACTGCAGATCTGATCTGAATCAGCCTCGTCATATAATATTCTTTTATACATCACGTGACTGATCGTTGGTGAATCACTGTTGCATAAGTTAGACTATCATTTGTCATAAGTTACAAACGCTGCCAACAGGCTAGTCATTTGTTGGTATAAGTTATACGTATATTCAGAGTACGCTAGACATCATATTGAACTTATGAGTAACTTTCAAGTAACGTGTGAACGATTGCATAACTTACCTACAATCTATGGCAACTTACCTGCAGCTTATGGCTAGCGAATGCAGATGCAAAACATATCATATGTAGAAAATTTTGTGCATGCACCAGCGTGCTGAAACTTGCACAAAACTTACCCATAACTTATTCAACGTATGGTAACGTGTTCGCCAAATTTCTCACACGTCAGCAAACGCTGGTTAATGTGTGTCAATGTGTGACAGGGGCTTTAGGTAGAACTTCTTAAAGATGTAAAGACAACACTTCTGTTAATTTTTAATAATGTACAATCCAGGTTAAGCAGGATAATCTGTCTGGTCTGTTGTGTCTCTATCCATTTGGAGTATTACATTTTGCATTGATGGTGGCACATGCACCCTTTCAGAAGCTTCACCCTCTGCAGAACTGAAGCTAATATATCAATATGCTCTTTATAATACTTAAAAGGAAAACCATCTTTACCTGGCAGTTTTCCAGGTTTCATTAACGTAACAGCCTTCCCTATTTCTGTTATAGGTGATTTATTGGACATATGATTAGGACATAATTTGGACATATTCATTTTAGATAGGAATATTTCCTGCTCCACTTCAGTTTCTTTAATAGCAATAGTTTGTATGTTCCAACTGGAATATTAATTAAAGAGCTTGCAATAATAATAAAAAAAAAATCAGTCCTAGAGTGGGACTTGTGACAGTGAAAAAAGATTTGTATTCTTTCCCATGAGAGTTGATAAGTCTCCATCTATCTGAAAGACCCATATCCTCCTTTAACATATCAGTAGACATTTAAACCTATGTTTATCCTTAATGGGATCCATCACTTGGTTAAAATCACCTGCTAATATTATTTGCCTGTCAAATCTACGAAGACATGGCCATCCAACTAAACTGACAGGCTAGGCAAGGACAGCGTTGATCAAAGAAGCAGCCACGAGGCCCATGGTAACTCTGTACTAGCTGCAGAGATAAACAGCTCAGGGAGCTGTACGACTATTAGTCGTACACTCCACAAATCTGGCCTTTATGGAAGAAAGCTGTTATTGAATCATGGCCATGAGAAGTCCCATTTGCAAACACGTAGAAGGTGCACTGATCAGATTAGGCCAAAATTGAAATGACTTGGCCTAAATGCACAATGTTGTGTCGCGGAAAACTAACACCATTCATACTGTGAAACATGGTGCTGGCAGCATCATGCTGTGATTTCTTCTTTTCTTCAACAGAGATACTGGTTAGAATTGCTGGGAATATGGATGGAGCCAAATACAAGGCAATCTTGAAAGAAAACTTGATGGTCTGCAAAAGACTTGAGACCTGAGGGCAGAAGTTCACCTTTCAGCAGGACAATGACCCCAAACATACAGCCAGAGCTACAATGGCATGGTTTAGATCAAAGCATGTTCATGTGTTAAAATGACCGAACATCCAGACCTAAATCCTACTGAGAATCTGTGAAACTGCGGTTCACGAATGATCTTCATCCAATTTGAGCTATTTTGCAAAAAAGAACGGGCAAGAATTTCAATCTCTAGATGTGCAAAGCTGGTACAGACAAACCCCAATAGACTTGCAGATGTAATTGCAGCCAATGGTGGTTCTTCAAAGTATTGACTTGGGGGGGCTGAATACAAATACAGAATCTCTGGCATTAAGCTAAAGTTACACACTCAGAGGCTAATATCATATGTCCAGCAAACAAACAATTTCCAGTCAACCTCTGCCGAGTTTGCCGTTGTGTTACTTCTCATGTCTTATAATTCTTGTCTTTCTGATTTTAATTACAACTCTGCAGTCTGCATTGATTGACATGCCTACATGCACCAACTCACAGTCATTAATGATGCTTTGGTCACAATATTCTCTGAAAGTGAGTTTTTCTCCTTTTGTTACACAGCTGTCATGACTGGGGTGGGAGCAGATGATGATATTCCACTTGGTGAAAGAAAAACTGTAACAGATTTCTGCTATCTGCTAGACAAATCCAAGCAGCTCTTCAATGGCCTGAGGTCTGTATGCTTGGGTACTTTATTTTTCTTCTATAAGTACTTTTTTCCTTTGAAGTGAACATCATAAAACTCCAAGGAGAAATACACCCTGAATGGCTTGAATATTTATCAGTTATTTACTGAGTAGGCCTCTAGATGGAATATTGAGGGGTATATTCAATTCACCAACATCCAACAAGCCTGAGGCAAATAATTGTTTTAGTATATGCTACACAGGCACATTAAAAGCAAACTAAATCATTAATGTTATAGTTTATGCTTATCTATTTTAAATAGACAGCATATGAAGGGCTGATAGCCACAGTGGTCTAATCCACAACAACTGAAAAATTAACTTTTATTTTAACAGATGTAGATAAGGTCTATGCATGCCAGAATGGTCCCTTCATCTTTGTTATGAATTTGAATCATATTGTTAGCATTATTCCTAATTTGTTTATATTGCAAAAACATTCATGCCATTTTTCTGAAAAGCACCCTTCATATAGTTTAGCACATATTCAGCTTCCCAAAGCAAAAAACTTACTTTTTTGATTTGTTTACTTGGAGTTATGGAAACAATAACATAAAAATAAAATAAAACCATAGGATTCAGACTAATTGTACATTGGCAGCCATTTAGCATTCAGCCTTCTGATCCATGCTGTGCTCTCTGCCATTCGTGTCCTTTCTACATAATCAAAAAGTTTATTAAAGTCAACTTCAAGATTGCTGTGTGTTTAACTAACTCCAGAGACCAGTTTTGCCACAGTTCAATGTTAGTTTAATGTGAAGTCATATTTAAAAACCAATGAGCCAACAGTTTTCTCTCTTATTTTAACTGCACAGTGTCTACAGTCAGTATGTGCTTGACATGTTAATTTAATCAAAAGAAAGTGTAACTGTTTTATTGATTTAAATAAGCAAATTCTTGCAGAGTTTATCTTTTAAATTTGAGTCAAAGCATATAAACACCAATTAAAAATCTAGATCAAAAATCTAGTTTGCAAAGCACTACATTTCTCTGGCACAGCAAGTAGACGCAGTCATTGTCCTTGATGAGAAGTGTACTCATGAGGATGAATGTGTCATTATTAGTGGAACTGCTTAGAGCCAAAAATCATTGGAATAGTTCATTTTGTGATACAAGCATGACATTTGGTGTGAGAATTTTTTTTTGCAAATTATCCTGACCATCTCAAATTGTCAATATTTATGTTGTCACCACAATTTTTGAATCATATCTTTTTTGTTTTGTTTCAGTTTAGGTTTATATTTAATCTACTTTTTTATTAGATGATTCTAGTAAGTTCAACAATGGCTTAATTGAGGTAATATAAATCTTATGTTATTTTATAATTCATGGAAGAGCAGAGACATTTATCACCTTTCTATCAAAATATAAAAGTTCACAAAACGCTGGCATATTATGTTCAATTTTTCTCTAGATTCAGTTTCTTACCATACTTTTTTATACGTAAAACAGATGTAATAATATTCTAACAGGAAATAAATCCATTGTGAATTCTCTAGAGTTTTGTCCGTTTCCTGAATACGGTGTATTTTCAAAGTGAATTTCTCCAAATTGTTACCAGCCATACAAAAGGTTTCTGAGACTAGTGACATGTTATATATGTCATACATATATTTGTTATGAGGATTCATTCAGTGAAGCATTGTATAGTGAAAACTAAACAGCACTTTTGGATGATCAGAAAGGTGGCAATGTTTACAAATTAAAATGTTGGCCAATGTTATTTTATGATAGAGTAATGTAATTTGTACTTCTGTACCAAATTTCCTGCTTGTATCACCATTTGAACTATTTTTGCAACAAGCCGCTGCACTATTATATAGGATGCACAGTAGGGTTATGACTTTTTCAGATATAAACGCCTGTGGTGGCAAACGATGTACTTTTGCCTAAAACGTACAAAAATGCCTTTCGTTTTGTCAAATTGTAAAAAAAAAAAAAAACTCCTGCACCTAACGAGAAGTTGTAATAGGTTGATGCATCAGAAGAAAATACTGCCGTTTACAAAGGTCTTTATTTGCAAATGAATAATAATGTTCATTAAGCTTTATAAAAGGGATTTTAATTTGTAAATTACTGTTTATGAACCTGCTGTAAAGGCATTTGTCAGGTTTGCAATTTCTTTCATTAGGTTCACAGCTTGCCTTGCCACCATATTTGAGTGAGGCACAACGAGCACTGATTGGTCCTTTATCCAATCGGTGGGAAATGGGTTTAAAGTCTTAGGACACTTCAATTTATAGATAGCAGCAAAACAGCAACACTGACAACAACAACAACAAAAAAACAGCTGCTACTGATACTGGTGCGGAAACCCACTAATGAAATAATGTTGGGTGTGGGAGGTAACCAAAGGAAAGTAACATAGAAAAACTAATGTGTAGGTAAAACTTCATCAAATGCAACATTGGGGAAATTAAAAAGTTGAAAAGTCATAACCCTAGTGCACAGGCAATTTGGGATGGAGCCTAAAAGTAAGTTGCTAGAAAAAGAGGGGGGGGGAAATGAAAGAGATAGATAGATAGATCCAGAAAATGCACACACACCTTCTTTTGCCTTAAAAATGCCTTATGTTACTGGGCAATTTTTTCATCTGTGTATAATTCTTTTATACTCTCTCATGCACATTCATTCTCTCTCTCTTTATTTCTTACTTGCACCAATGACGCAACAACACTGGTCGAAAATAAAAAGCATGGCTGATTTGTATGCACTACACAAGATCCCTCAACTTTAGCTTTTTTAATAAATTGAAACTAATCAGAAAAATATGCATTTTATGCACTTGGATGCTGAAAGTGATCCTTTTTCCAGTGTACACTTATCTATAAGTATTCTTTTCTATTAACTATTGCAGAGGTAGGTTAAGTGAGTGCCCACACACTCACAGCAGAGTTAAGCGCTGTGTAGGCTTAATAGTGTCTTCCTAAATCCATTAAGGGTTTTTAGAAAATACTACACAGAAACATAAAAAGCAAACAAAAACAAGATTGGTATAGTTTATTTTTTGCATATTTTGACTATAAACGAGGCTGTGAAGTATATATTCTTATATATAGATTATTATAATTAAAGGGTCCTAAGTAGGATTCAAAATGTATTTTGTAATTCTAAAATATTCGGAATCAACCAATTATTTACTAATCTCATTGTTAATTGTCTATTTTCACATTGGCTAAAAATGTTTTCTTTATTATCTTTAGTGCTGCTTAACTACTTACTAATAGTGGTGCCTGTCTGTGCAGCTTGCTCATCTCATCATCTGTACACTGGGCTCAAACATATAAGGTCCCAGAGCTTCAGCTTTTACAGAAATACTGTCATCCACCACTGAGTTTGTAATCTCATAGATTGTGATAGTAAAAAAAAAAAATCTCCTGTGATACAGTATTGTAACAACACTAGAAATGTCCACCTGTGATGTTAGTGTGGTACATCATACTATTTGGCACTTCACAAATGTTTCACCGTATTTAATGTTGGAGGGTAAACTTGTTCTTTCAGCTAATATATGTCTTCTCGCTACAAGACACAATGTTTGTTTAAAGTTGAGGACAGTTTGCATGCACTTATCATGGACATGAATGTCATGGCAATATTGGGCTTCCAATGATTTCTTGGATTTTCTGGGGCAGAGTGATTTAAAAGAGAATACTATTTTATTCAAGAATTATTAAATAGCAAATTCATTAGAAGCAATATGAAAAAGGAGAGTCTGCCTCAATTCCCACCCTTAAACTTGCTATAGGTAATGTTTTAGCTGTATAGCGAAGCTGTCATATTGTATAAAATTGTTTTAACACCTCAACAGCATTCAAAAACCTATGAAATCTGAAAAAGGTCTGAAAAAATCTGGCACCTGTAGCCATTGTAATCCTGCATAAACCTAAATCAATTATTCCATTCGGCCCGGTGAAAAAATAGCTAATCAAATGCTCCCACGTCCCCTTGATTGTGCTTGACTGTACTGTGAATGAACCTGCAGGCAGTGTGCGTTCCTGCAGATGATGGAGTTGCTGCTGCTGATGCTGCACTGACTCTGCAAGTATTTCAAGTTGACAGTATTATAAGCCTGTATTGCAAGTTTACTGGAGAATAGAAGAGAAAAGCGTAAGTCACCACTGCCACAGTTACCAGTTGTCCTGCTAAACATGAGAAGAAAAGAAAAACTGAAGCAGAAAAGGCTGTGAGGTTAAAAAAAAAAACAGCCAAACAAAAAAATACCAAGACTTTCAGATTAATCAAAAGGACAAATGGGGGTTACAATGGTGCTGAGGTGCTGAAAGGCCTGAAAAGTGATGCTAAGTAGAGTACTCGCCTGAATGATTAGTAAGTGTGTATTTTCTGTTGTTATTTTAGTGCTGCTCTTATAAGTATTGCAATATTTTTTCAAATTTTTTAAAGTGACTCACTTTTAGGCTCAATCCCAAATTACCCATGCTTCCTAGAACCTTCAGTAAAATGTAATGTGTGGCCTTTTGAGTGCACTTATTTTTGAACAAGGTCTTTTTATTAACTTATTGCAATGTCACAAAATATATAACAGTACGAATAACAAACAAATGAACAGTGTCCAAAAAGAATACAGAAAAATAAATAATATAAATAATAAGTAAATGAATTGGGGGAAAAAATCCATACAAGTTTATTTTTACAGTTTCAAAGACACACTTTAGATGCATTCACATTTTCAATGTAAGTTATAAAAGACTGCCAGATTTCTGAAATGATACATTTATAGTGTACTTATAGTGAACATCTTTAACCCAGTGGTTCATTCCACTTTAACAAAATCAATCTCCTGGCCCAAAGAGTACAAAAAGCAGTCATATTAGCCTGATGTTTAGTTAGTCTCACATTTCCTGAAATCACACCAAACAAAGCAGTAAATGGGCATGGACTAAGTACCTTACATACCTTTAACAAGGTGTTGAAGACAGACTTCCAAAAAATTATTTTTGACTGCACTTCTTATCAAGCAGTGTGATGTTTAGAACACAGACTGATTTCAGTTGTTGTGCTAAATACAGAAAGATTTCTGATTGCTGTTTATTTGCTTTTACACAAATTAAAAAAGTAAACCTTGCAAAAATTTGCTCATTTAAATAAATTACACCGTTACACTCGCTTTTGAATATGTTAACATGTCAGCCTCACTCTGTTTATAGGCGCTATGTTGCTTAGCTAGAGAGAGAGAGATAAAGTTCCCAGCTTCAGTCACTTTACCTACATTTAGCGTTAAAAGCTTTTGGGCTTTGACTGTCACCTCATTTCTCTACGGGGTGGTAGGGTTCTGGATTACTGATCCCAAAGTCGGGGGTTCAAGCCCCACTATCATTTTTTTTATCCGATCTAATGTAGAAAAGAAATGAATGGCACAGTGCACGTAATAATGTTGAATCTGTTTATTGTCACAGCCAGGGCTACCCAGTATTTCTTTCAATGTTTAGAAATATATGTGTCTGCGATGACCTGGCGAGCAGTCCAGGGTGTACTCTGCCCTTGCCCAGAGTCGGCTGAGATTGGTGCCAGCATCCCCTCAACCCTAATTAGCATTAGGCGTTTCAGGAAATGAATGAATAAAATATATAGGTTGGTGACTCATAGTGGCATAGTGGTTAGCAGATCCGCCTCACAGCAAGAAGGTCCAGTGTTCAAGTCCCAGGCTTGGCCATTTCTGTATGGAGTTTGCATGTTCTCCCAATCCACAATCCTAACACAGTCCAAAGACATGCACATTAAATTAATTGGCTGTTCCAAATTGCCCCTAGTTGTAAGTGTAAGTATGAATGGTTGTGTGTGCATTAACCATGCAATGGCAAGCTTTTCAGGATGTACCTGACTTTGCCTAGATAGGCTAAGATAGGCTTCAGCCTCATTGTGACTCTAGTAGGATTAATGTTTGGCAAATTAGTGAGCGAATGAAAGGTTGCTGAATGGTTGTGGCTGTGAAACCAGTCTAAATCCTGTGTTATTTTATGTTTTTGGTTCTATAACTCCATATAAAGAAATTAGAAAAGTATGCACTTTCTTCTTTGGCAAGCTTAAATTTTGCTCAGGTATGCACTAAACCAGGGATGTCCAGTCTTATCCTTAAAGGGCCATTGTGGGTGCAGGTTTTCACTTTAACCAAGCAGGAGCCACAAGTTCCACCTGTTTCAATCAGTGATCTAACATAAAACAAGACTAGCTTGCACGTCAGTGTTTTAATTTCGAAGCCGGGTGGCAACCATCTTGGTGAAGACCACCTTGCTTTCAGATCTCAAAATGGAGCTGTTAAATGCTAACACAGCTCACGAGTTTTACGGCTATCGGTCAGAATTGATATAACTTTACCAATAATTTCATTGATATTTGTAATTAATTGGGAAAAAAAAATAAAAAAGCTCTGCATAGCTTAAATTTTGCAAAAAAATGAAATGTACATCTTGGTCCATTTTCTCCATCTTTTCATGCTATTTGAGTATAACGTTCAAGAGTAAAGTGGTCACAACAAGATGAAACAATCCCAAACAAAATTGAAACACTAATGTGCAAATGTAGTTCTTTTTTTTGTTTGTTTTTTTTTTTTGTTTTTTTTTTTTTAAAGATCAGTGATTGAAACAGGTGGAAGGCATGGCTACTGCTTGGCTGAAGTGAAAACCTGCACCCACATTGGCCTTTGTGGTCATCCTTGCACTAATTCATATGTTTGTCTATCCCTTTAACAATGTTAGATGTTTTCTTACCTTTGAGTGCTTCATTGTTTATGCAACTAAATTAGAAACAGGTCTTCTCTCTGCTCTGTTATGTTATAAGTCTGAGCTGCTGTGTACATGTTCATGTAGGGAAGGCGTGTCTTTGGAAGGGCATCTGAGTGTAGAGAGGGTTTAGCCAGGTTTGTGGATACAGCTAAAACATTACCAACTACTCCTTTAAAGAGCAGCTGTCACAATTTTATTGAACAAAACTTATGTAATAACTTTGTTGGTTTTAGTGTCCCCCACTAATACCACAAGATATAATGCGAGTGAATTGTTTTTACTGTTTTCATCCCTGCTAAGCTTACAGTTTAGTTCAGGTTCAGTTTATTGTGAATAAGAACAAAGTGCTCATTCAACAAAAGAAAAGTAGTAATCTAACAAAATGCAGTACAATATTATTTAACATTTCATGATTTTATACATATCTGAAAAGGAGTAGGCAGAAGTACATACTTATTTAATCCATAAGTCACGACATCTGCTTCACTATCGACAGATTATCAATCACCTTTAGGAAATCCTCGAATAAAGCTATTTAGAAGCCATAATTTTACAGTTTACACATCAATATGTTGTGCAACACAACCAACAATATAATAATATATATTTGTGATAATATATTGCTGAATTTCTTGCACCACCAATAATAATAATCCATGCTTACGAACAACCACCACCATAATAGCTGATTATGTGCAGGCATGGAATCACATCTGGACAGCAATGGACTTTCATTCCTCTTGTTTTTACTTAATCTTAAGAATATTATTTTTATACCTATTTTTAAACTGTCTTATGTCTGGACATTGCTTCGGCTCCGCATTTATACTGTTTCACAGTTTCACTCCACACACAAAAACACAAAAACTTTTCCTGGTTTTTCACACCTTAACCATGGTGAAATTGATGAATCCCCTTAAACTGTAAACTCCTTTTCTGTCTGTAAACATATTTTGAAAATGTCCTGGTACTTCCAGTGCTGATAGGTATTCTAATAATTCCTCAAATATAAAATTTCCAAGCTGTAGGAGGAGTGAGTTTGTATGAAACCTATAACCTGCATTACAAATGAACCAAACTGTTCTTTTTTTGAAGAATGAAGAGTGAGTGTAATATACTTTTATAGTTATTTCCCCAGACCTCGGCACAATTAATTAAATAATTAAGTATTGAATGGGGTGTGATGCATGTTTTGGCACTTATTTACACCTGCACTCTTGTATTTATTTAACAATTCCCAAATAAGGTTATTTTTGTTTCATTCAAATTGTGAATTTATTGATTTCTGTGGTTCTCTTCTAATAAAGCCTTCAAGTCAAAATATTAGTCTTCACCTTAATCTTTTAACGCTTGTTCCGGGATTGGGTCGCGGGGGCAGCAGCTTAAGCAGTGAGGTCCAGACATCCCTCTCCCCAGCCACTTCCTCCAGCTCTTCCGTGGGGGGTGCCAAGGCATTCCCAGACCAGCCGAGAGAACCATGGCCTCGGACTTGGATGTGCTGATTCTCATCCCGGTCGCTACACACGGCTGCAAATCGCTCCAGCGAGAGCTGGAGATCCTGGCGTGATGAAGTCAAACAGACAATCGCAAAAAGCTGAGACGAGATTCTATGGCCACCAAACCAGAACCCATCAACACCTTGGCTGCACCTAGAAATTTTAACCATAAAAATTATGAACAGAATCGGTGACTAAGGATATCCTTGGCGGAGTCCATCCCCCACTGGATACAAATTCGATGTGTTATTACCAATGCGGGCCAAGCTCTGGCTCCGGCAATACAGAGACCAAACAGCCCGTAGCAACTGGTTTGGTATACCATATTCCCCAGAGAACACCCCACAAGATAGCCCAAGGGACATGGTCAAAAGCCTTCTCCAAGTCCACAAAGCACATGTGGACATGTTGGGCAAACTCCTATGCGCCCTTTAGGATCCTGTAGAGTGTGTAGAGCTGGTCAAGAGTGCTCAGACCAGAACGGAAACCACATTTTTCCTTCTAAAACCAAGGTTCCATTATTGGCCAGATCCTCCTCTCCAGTACTCCTGAGTAGACTTTCCCGGGTAGGCTAAGGAGTGTGATCCCATGATAGTTGGAACACACTCTCCGGTCCCCTTTTTGAAAAGGGGAACTACCACCCCGGTTTGCCAGTCCAGAGGTACGGCCCCCGATGACCAAGTGACATTGCAGAGACGTGTCAACCAAGACAGTCCTACAACATCCAGAGCCTTGAGGTATTCAGGGCAGATCTCTGAAGCCCGGCCACCGAGGAGCTTTTTAACTACTCTGCTCCAGTGATGGGCAGACCCCCCTCTTAACCCCCAGGCTCTTCCTCTACCACAGTGGTGGGTTGGTGGGATTGAGGAGGTCCTCAAAGTATTCCTTCCACCTCCTGACAATATCCCCAGTCGAGGTGAGCAGCTCCCCACATACACTGTAAACAATGTTTTTGGAGTACTGCTTCCCCCTTCTGAGGCACCGAATGGTGGTCCAGAACCTTTTTGAGGCCAACTGTCTTTTTCCAGGCCCTCACGAACTCCTTGGGCTCAGCCCGGGCTGTAGGACATTTGGCCTGTCAGTACTCGTCTGTTGCCTAGGGGGTCCCACAGGCCAAAAAGACCTGAAAGGACTCCTTCTTCAGCTTGATCCTATCTATGTCACCGGCCGCCATTGGGATGTTGATAGAGCTCTGCTGGATGTGGGAGTTGAAATCCCTTCTGACATGAGACTTCGCCAAATGTTCCCAGGAGACCGTATCTACACGATTGTGTCTCCCAGGTCTGGAGGGCGGCCTCCCCCGCCATCTGAGCCAGCTCACCACCAGGTGGTGATCGTTTGACAGCTCAGCTCCTCTCCTCACCTACCAATCACACCCTTCCAGGTCACACTGTCATTGCCCGCATGGGCGTTGAAGTCTCCCAGGATGATGAGAGAAATTCTTAGTATCATCAGCAAGCAATCCTAGTTTTTATACTCACAGCTCAATTCCTTTCTATCAAAAAAATTGTCCATTTATGTGTGACTCCCGTGATGTGTGTCCCACACTCTGTATACAAAACATGCAAACAGCATTCCACAAGCTCAAGCATTCCAATTTTTGTTGTGACACCTTTTGTAGAAAAAAAAAATTGGACATGACAGAAATGTGACAGATGAAACAAAGGAGTCTATAGATTGTGTTTGTGATATTCTTCCATACAGTTTGAACCATATTTGTCATAATCTAGCAACACAGATGATCAAAGGTATGACAGAGAATCTAGTGCTTGTGGTGGTGACACAGACACTTGAAAGGCTCAAGACATGCTAGCCAGATTACAAAATATCTGCTAGTAAGTTTAGGCTTAGTTGTATGTTCGTATTTTATTGCACATATACATTTGCAAATCCTACATAATTGCATATCCATGCATTTGTTTATGAATAGTTTGTGCATTGTGATAACGTGAATTTTTTTTTCAGCACCTTGCAAGACACACCTATCGGGTTGCCATGTATTAACATAACTCTTGTATAGCTGATTAATATAAGCTTTACTTATTTTATTCAGAATTTGGGTTAAAGATTAAATAATGACTTATAAATAATGTTTTATACCTTAGCTGCATAACGTAGACATGTGGTTGGTGCTTGTTTTGCTTAAAATGTAGGGTCCCAGGAAATTGTAGGTACAGCATCAGGTAACAACTTTCTTTTCTTTCTTTTGTGTTGGACAGAAAGTCAGACCTTCAACCCTGGGATTAAATTAAAACATCCAGGCTTGAAATGAGCACTACACTGCATAAATCAGATGTGCTCGAGGGTGACCACTTCTTTCTCACTTTTTTGTCCATTTATCATGTAGATAATCTCCTTAGGAAAAGCAAAAACGCTAATGCCAACTGCATATGTATTTGATCAGAACCCAGCAACACAATGGCAAAAATCTAAAAAAAAAAACTAACAAAAAGAAAACTGAAAAATAAAATCTTGTTGATGCTTCTCAAGTAAGTTCTTGTGCATACGTTACTTCTGATTCATGTTTTAACAAAAATAATTTCCAAAAGCAAATGAAAATGCCACAAAACTGCACGTGTCGTGTTGCTTATTTAAAAGGTGCCCATTCACAAGCAATAGCCTAATTGTTTGTCTTTCATTATCTGTTCATTTTGACTGAATACAAAGGTTTTACAGCAAAACCATCCAAACACACATACTAAGTATCTCTCATTCACCTGTTTTGCATTCACCTTGCTTTGGTTTTGTCTCTGTTTAAAGTAACAAGACTGCATAACTAAAGAAATGATCATGTACATGCACAATAACTTTGCAGTGCAACACTGATTCATAGAATGTGGAAAAGTCCAAGGCCAGGTGTTTAGAAATGAAAGAATAGTCTCTCTCTATCGCTGTCTCTCCCTCTTTCTCTCTCTCTCTCTCTCACACACACACACACATGTATAGATATACACACACTCACAAACACACACACTTATAGATATACACTCACACTTATAGATAT